>PISX010020776.1:0-34926 GCA_004024625.1 Mellivora capensis | reverse complement strand
GTCTATAATGGTTTTATACCCCTTCTTAACTTCCTATTTTTGGACTCTTTTTAAATTTAATTTTTCCAAATTTATATTTCTTTTACAATCCTTTTATTAGTTGCTATCCTTTTCCCTTATGTCATAGTTCAAATTTTTATGTCTTTCATTTGGAATTAATCCAGTTTTTCTCTCAGATTATTGAGCATAAATTTTCTGGTTTCAGTGTTTTTGTTTGTTTGTTTGTTTGTTTATTTGTTTTTTAAGATTTTATTTATTTATTTGACAGAGAGATCACAAGTAGGCAGAGAGGCAGTCAGAGAGAGAGAGGGAGGAAGCAGGCTCCCTGCTGAGCAGAGAGCCCGATGCGGGGCTCGATCCCAGGACCCTGGGATCATGACCTGAGCTGAACGCAGAGGCTTAACCCACTGAGCCACCCAGGAACCCCTCAGTGTTTGTTTGTTTGTTTTTCAACACAAATGTTAGAGTAAATATAAAAATCCAAGTGTTCAATTTGCTCTTTTTTTAGTCTCAAGGGACTTGGGGGAAGTTTTTTTTTTAATTTAAAAAACCCATAATTTTATAATCAAATGTGACATTTTTAATTGATGAAAAGTTTAAAATGAGCAATTGTTGAAGTGAATTAACTCTATTCTTGTTTTACTAAGAGACATGTATTATTAACTTTTGAAATTGTTTATACAGGAAAAACCTTAAGCAGAAATAGGACTACCATAAATTAACAATATCAGTGTATATCATGAATATCTCACTAGTTTCTAACATATATTTTCTAGATTAATTTTAGGACAACTTGAGATTGTTTAAAATTTTTTTAATGTGAAAAAAAGGAGATCAAATAACTTTTCTTATTTTACCTGTAAATTATAACTTTGATTTCTTTTTCATGTAAATATAGTAATGTCTTAATTCTTTCCTTCAATTTCTGATTTCCTCTCCATGTTAATGAGAAAGAAGTATACTCCTGTACGTCAGTAATACACACAAGTTTAGCAGAGGTTTATATTTGTAGCAACTATGTTGACATATGCCAAATAATTTGGCAAGTGTGGCCACTGGACCTTACAATTTATATCTGGGAAGTTGATTTCTTTTGGATGATAAAAGAGTGAAACTGAGAGGAAATGTAGAAGAAGATGAGGATGAATTTAGAATATCACTACCTGGCAACATGGACTAAGCATCTACTCTGTGTATAGGACCCCACAGATGTTGTGAAGGAGGGGACACACATCTAATAAGATACTGCTTTTCGTATCCTGAGAATGATCTACAGCGATGTTAGAATGAGGAACAACAGTAAAAGGGAAAAACCAGCAACAACATAAATTACACTTTTCTTAAGTGCCCGATGTTTTTCAGATACAATTTTAATTATTAGAGCAAGGGCCTTTTAAGTCTTACAAGGAAAATGGAAATCTAAGATTGAACTGTCTCATTGTAACATGTTTGCACCATTCTGTATTCCCAGACCCTGTGATTTCAGAGGTCTTAGAAGCAAATGTCACAGTTATTTTGTTCTCATTCACGTAAACTATGTTAACCACACAGCAGTGCATATTTATACTAGTCTGTTTCCTGCCACACAAGTCCGCTCTGTTCTCTTTCCGCTACCCCCACTGCTGACATACAGATGCACATGGGCACACACAGGCACGTACACTAAAGAAAGATTAATGTTCCTGTTTGATGACTATTAAATATAGTCTTTGGCTATGTGAAGATCACTAAAACATACACAGGTTGGCACATATATATGAAGAGAAGCAATGTTGAGTACAGGAAGTTAATGCTAGAAACCAGCTATCAGATAGGATTAGCTTAGCTTCACTGGAGATTTTTTCCTTCAGATATTAAACTTTCTTTCCTCCTGTGAAGATTATTATTTTGTATCCCAAACATCCAGAGCTAACTGAACAAGATGACCTTCTCGTCTAGACATTGCCTAATAGACCATGGGGAAGGGGGAGGGAGGACGGGGAAGGTTTGCAGCAGAAGAAATATCTGGACAATCAGTTAAATGTGTCTGCATGATGAAATATTTTCAGAATGAAAGTATTGATTGGACTCCATATGTACTTTCTGCGGGGGAGGATTGACTGACAGAGTATATCAAAATAGAGCACGTGGGACTAATAACTTCATTTATGAAAATAACACATTTTTAATTTTGGAGTGACTTGAGTAATTTAAGCATAATTAAATAAGCAGTAGGCATGTAAGATAGTGGATTTCCAGGAAAAAAAAAAGGGTGATATTTTATTTTGCTATTGTATATCCAACCTAAGAAGAATAAAATAAAATTTGCAAGTGATGCAGAGATTCACCAAAACTAACTCCATTTTCTTATAATGTTGTTCCAGAAATCCTAAAAAGATTTTGAGAATGCAGGACTTGTATGTACCTCATTGGATTTTACTTTCCTATGAAAAGCCCCTTTGTTCTCCACTCTTAGAGTGCCCCAACTCTTTTCAACCATAACATAAACTACAACTATTTTCATATTCTATGCATTTCCCAATGCGTTTTTTTGTCATTTATATGACAGAAAAGTATGTAATAGTGGATGGAAAGACACAGTTTCACACCTCTTATTTCAACACAGACTTGTGTACTAGATTAAGTGGAGGAATTTTGTTGTGGAAAACTGGTAAAACGTGAGGTATAGTTGAGTGAAAATTCAGAGAAACAGTGTTCAAAATATATAGTAAAGTGCCAATAAGAGAATATAACTTAAAAAGAGAGGGAAAGAAGAGTGAGACAATAAATAATGGGTGGGATAGGAGAATTTGGAGAATGGATGAAGAATTAATTGGGCGGTGATGGCAGTTGTTTCCCTCTTTCCCAGGGTGTGTGTGGGGTGTTGTGTGTGTGTGTGTGTGTGTGTGTGTGTGCATGTGAAAGAGAAAATAGACTTTTAAGAAATTGTCCTGGGGCACCTGGGTGGTTTAGTAGGTTAAACAACTGCCTTCAGCTCAGGTCATGATCCTGGAGTCCCAGGATGGAGTTCTGCATCAGCTTCCCTCTTCATCAGGTAGTCTGCTTCTCCCTCTGACCTTCCCCCTCTCATGCTCTCTCTCTCTCATTATCTTTCTCTCTCTCTTTCTCTCAAATAAATAAATAAATAAAATCTTAAAAAAAATTGTCTTATGCTTAAATAAATAAAATCTTTAAAAAAAAAGAGAGAGAGAGAAATTGTCCTATGCTAAGTATTATCCCCATTTGGCATTTTCAAGAAAATTCATAAAGATAATGTGATTTTATGTTGGGTACATCTGTAAATACTATATTTGGGTATTGTAAAAGATATTTTTAAAAGATAAAATCACCATTCTCATACAAATATTAAGTGAACATGCATGTGCCAAATATTTTACTTAACTTATTAATTAATAAGAGATACATTAAGATGCTATGACTGGTTCAAAGGAGACTTCAAAGTACTGCACTTCTGTAGGTAAATCAGGAATGCCAAAATGAATTTCTAAGTAGATGCAAAATTGGCTTTTCTTCTTTTTTTTTTCAAAAGAAGGAAGGAAAATCAATTGTCCCTTCACTAAAAAGAATTAATTAGTGTGTGGAAGATAATAATGTGCAATGCTATGAATTGATGTAGACAACCTAGAGTGGTAAGTTAGTCAGGACATCCACTAATCATTTTTGCCTGTTTCAAAGTCTTTCATGATTTTTCCTGCCTATACATACCAGGTTCATATTGGTTTTAAAATTAGAGTATGGAAACTGTGTTTTAAAGATGCCATAACTTATATGTTGGGAGAAAATAATAGCAAAGCCAAAATGTTATTGATTCAACTCCCTTTTTAAATTTTACAATGGTTGCGTGGTATGATAACTCCCCAGATTCTATGAGTTATCTAATTTTCCATCTAAATAAGTGTTTAATTATCGTACTGAAAATTCATATTGGTAAATCTTTCACTGCCCATTCTTACTACATCAACATTCTTTTTCTCTTCCCAAAGGTTAAGTGAAATGTCATGCAGGTGATCTGTCATCTGTTACTCTTGTCCCATTAGATTGGAGATAGAAGTGAGTTAAACACAAACCTGATAAAGTAAAAATAGAGAACATCCATCATAGGGATTTAATTTGTTTAAAGTGAAATTCTCAATCCCATATCTTCAGTTTCAATGTATTAGAAAAAACACATTAATTAGCCTATTGATAGGGTATTGACTATTAAAAGCAAAATAAAAATACGAGTAATATTAGCACTTGGATGACCGTCAAGTTAAAACTACACAACTGCTTTTCTTCTTTTCTAAGAAGCCCTTTTATAAGGTGGAACTATTCATTCATTTGAAAGGTACACATGTTTTTTAAAAGTGTTTTGAATTCACAAGTATAATATCATAAATATATTTGTGGTGCTATGCCAGTATCTACTGATTTTCAATTTTGATGTAAGAGACTTAAAATTTAAAATAATACAACATTTTAATGAAGGTAAAGGGTAACTATGCCTAAGAAAATCAAAAGACAAATATTTTAACATTGTCTGATTTAAGACTGAACACTATCTTTTAACATAAAAACCAGTACAAACACATACCACACCACATCATGAGAATGGGTTACCAAACTGTTTCTGGTTTGCTCCATCTATATTAATAACACTTTCGGTTCAAGTATGATGTATATCCCTGTTAAAGTGATATCACCCTAGGAAGTTTAGTCTGAGAGTTATTTGTGTCATTTTGTTTGTTTTGTATTTTGGTGGTACCTAGAAATGAGATTAGTCACTTCAAAATAGTTTTGTGTCATTTCCCAGGTGATTTACTGCAAGTAGATATTAAGCTTTAGCTCAGAGTTTGTACCAAATAAATCACAAGAGTCAATAGGAACACATTTCCAGAGAATGATTTAATACACTTAACAAAAACAAAAAATAATTTGAAGTGTTAATTTTAATTAGATTTCTGGATAAGACATATTATTTAACATTCTTGCTTTAAATTAGCCATGGAGAAATACATTTTATGACTTGTTAAGAACAAATTACTATGATTTTTCCCAGCAAACACCAAGCACAGTAAGATTATATGGGAAACACAAATTTAGTAGCCTGTTAAGTACAACACTGACGGTTTTTATACTTAGTCCTACAATGAGGGGGTAAAAAAGCAATAAAATGGTATAAGTAATAAAATAGCTGCTGCTAAACATCAAATTTAGGCTCGAAGAAACATGAAAGCTTATTAATCATTGCAATTATTACTACACCCACAGTGTGTATAAGTTTGTAATTCAAACCTTTTGCTTTTAAACTAGGTACCGGCTAAAATTACAGCTGCAGTATAATGTAGTACTTCTGAAAAAACTCTCTCCTTGACCAAACTTTAGTGAGACTCCTCTGAGTCCTTTTTAAGACTAGGCCTTATCCTTAGGCCTTGCTGTCAAGCCTTACTAGCCCAATCGCTGTAAGAATTATTCTAAGTCAGTTTAGAGAATACCCTATCCTTAATATCTCATCATCGTGGCCAGCCTATACCATGAATTCTGTTAAGTAGGTTTAGCAAAATCTCCCCTTCCCTTGATGTCATCTCAATTTCCATCCACTGATACCCACACCAAATCTGTTAATTAGCTATTAATCTCCATTTATCCTTGTTGTATTTAGAGTTGAGCTAGAACTCTCTCTTCTGTTGAGATAATCTTGATACCTATAGAAATGGTCTTAAATAAAGTCTTCCTTACCGTTTTTAGTAAGTATCAGACTAATTTTTCCTTTGACAGTTCAAGTGATGTATTTGAGCCAGTATAAAAAACAAGAAAATGTATTAGATGCTAAACATTTTTGAAAATATACATTAATTATTCAGCCTCCAATTTTCTTATGTATAATTTCAAATTTTATTAACATTGTTCAGTATTCAAAAATTTTATGAAAATAAAATCAATAAACGTATCTTAACGTTCAAATTTTATGTAAATGTATGACTTTAAAAATTTAAAGACAATTTTTATTCTTGTTTCATAAGATTACTTGTATCAATATTTAGTAGAGGCTTTTAAAAATATTTTTTTCTGGGAATATTTGTTTTAAAGCATTAATTGAGATCTTCAAAGCACCATTGTTTTCTCTCCATAACTGAGTTACAAATGTGTTTACATTTTGTATAGTATTATATATATATAAACACATACACACATATATATATATATATATACACACATGCACACACACATATATGTATACATATATAGATAGTAATTCTATTGATAAAACTAAACAAGCACAAGGTGATACTATAAAGAATATAGTGGAAAATAGAATGTGTGGAATATATTCTATATAGAATAGAGGATCCAAGCAAGGCACATAATCACTAACTATGAAGATTCCTGGAAGGTTATGTGTGTGTTTGGTGGTGGTAGTGGTAAGGAGAGGATTGGGTAACATTTATATTTTATTTTGTTTATTTAATTTTATTTTTTAAATTTGATTTTAAGTCAATTTTACAATAAAAAATAAAATACATAGGTTAGTACTTAGTATATACTTTATTAATAATTGCTGCAATAATGATGGTAGGGTTTACTCCAGGTACCTATTACCTGACCCATTATATCATAACTCTAGAAAAGGCTCTTCTATTGAGTGTTAATAAGGTTGGACAAAATTAGTTATTTTTGTTTCCACTCATCTGAAGCATAAGTGAAGCTATTGTGCTGGTTCCTTTCCAGCACCACTTTTGAACCAGTCTCCAGCCTCCCTTTTGTTTTCATTCAAATACAGTACATTTTGAGTCTACAGTCTTGAAGTCATTGCTGTGTTATCATTGTACCCTATACGATTTACTTTTATCTCTGTGGAAAACTTAAGTTGTTGTTCATATGCATATGTTTTCAACCAACTTTAGCTGAGCTCACTTTCATAATTTCCAATTTGATGTTGTTTATTAATATAACTCTTCAAGTTTACTTCATTTTGCCCTTTTCAATAACCCTGACTTTACTTATCTTCATTCTAGACTGACCACCCTGTAATACAACCA
Source organism: Mellivora capensis (assembly GCA_004024625.1). Taxonomy (NCBI): domain Eukaryota; kingdom Metazoa; phylum Chordata; class Mammalia; order Carnivora; family Mustelidae; genus Mellivora; species Mellivora capensis. Next base: position 27,907 of record PISX010020776.1, on the reverse strand, counting down.
AACTCTGGACTTCATCAGCACATCCACTTCCAATAACTCAAATTTTTATTTGGCTTTTATATTCAAAACTTCCTGTCTTGTTTTCTCTCACATTTCCCCACATTCACTAAATCTGTTCTGTAACTGATTGAGGACTAATTTCTCAGTTCCTCTCTTTCTTTAACTCTCTCCTTTCTTTTAAATATGTATATGACTTTCTTTGCATCTTTCTTCAGGAAACTTTATCATATTCCTGGATTCTCTAATACTGACTTAGTTATTTCTGCTGATTGGATTTATGGTAGTTCTTGTGGCTGAACCATCTAGAGTTCCCTTGTTGATGCCTGCATTCTAAGTTTTATTCTCTAGCTTTCCATTAGATATATGACCCTAAATATCTACTGGATAATTTTGCTCTTTGTTTAAGCTAGTTTTCTTTTTATAAAATTTGTCTTTGCCACTATGAATGCTGATAAATGCAACTGATGAAACCCAAGGGCCCAATAAACAGCTTAGCTTGGCTAGAGCATGGGGCATATATGTACCAGGAGGGAAGATAAGACTTGAAAAGAGGTTTGGGAGCTCTCTAAACCAATCTTTTAATTATGTCAGTGATTCTTAAATTGGACTTCAAAGTTACTCAAATAATCTGAGGATAGAAAGTATTTAATAGAATTGATTTTCTTGGGAGACAACCAAAGATAACATTCAGTGAGTAAATATAGCTCAAAGTCCGGAATCTCAAGTTGATAAGCAGTAGTCACTTCATTGGGGATCTGTGTAGCTCCTTTTGGACTCGAAACCTAAGAATTTTGAGGACAGGTTATCTACCCCATACACACCCAATATGCTATAGTAGAACAGGGGCAAAAAAACACTCACACAAAAATAGTCCCACTTGAAAAGGAGGATGGAAGTAAAAAAAACAGTCAATAGGTCATAGATATTCTGAGATTACTATGAAGGCCTCTTATGTTGAGGTCAGGAGTTTCCTTATATAGAATATGATTCTCCTGGCAGAGCTTTTGTTCATTTCATTTATTTTCTGCTATCCTCTTGATCAATTCTAAACTTTCTTAGCTCACTTCCTGCTTAGTGATGCTTGGGGACCTATAGGTAACTTAGACTCTCAGAGTCACACACTTTTCCGATTCAGGCTCATGGCTTTTTTGGCAGTTAATATCCCTTTTACTTTCTTTGCATCTGCTTTATTTTTGTGTCAGAACCATCTATGTGCTAATTAAAATGGAAAATTCCTATACTCTACTCATCATGATCCAAGAGGTAAAGTAGAAGTTAGGGTCTGAGAATATGCATTTTAACAAACTTTTTAAATAGTTTTGGTTCTCTGTGAAATTTAGGGGCTACTGGATTACACTGAAGGTGGTTCTTTGAGGCAGGGTACCTATTTGAGTCATTCATAGGTAAAAAGATATGCAGTAGGAGTCTGAACTAGGGTAGTGATAGAGCAACTTGACAAAAATAGATTACAGAAATATTTTAGAAGAAGAATCAACAAAAATTGGACACATTATGTAGGAGATGTCAAAAAATAATCAGGACGAACTCCCAAGTTTTGCATGTAATAGAGCATACAGATAGAGGTCATCATCAAGGTTACAAAAGAAAGTTTCTTGTTGATTTGAAGGTATCTGTGGAACATGGGCAGGGAGGGAGGGTTAAATGATGGTCATCAAAATGAGAAGGTAGGGGTGCCTGGGTGGCTCAGGGGTTAAAGCCTCTGCCTTCAGCTCAGGTCATGATCCCAGGGTCCTGGGATCGAGCCCAGCGGGCTCTCTGCTCAGCAGGGAGACTCCTTCCTCCCTCTCTCTCTCTGCCTGCCTCTCTGCCTACTTGTGATCGCTCTCTGTCAAAATAAATAAATAAAATTAAAAAAAATGAGAAGGTAAAAGAAAAAGAGTGGAATTTATAGTCTTTGAGAAGAGAGTATTTTAAACTGTTCTGATCTGAGGTCTGATTAGCATGTTACATTTTCCTGATGCCCTATCTGAAATATGAACTCATTGTAGTCTTTTGCACCCTGGAAAGTGATTAATGGTTCTTTCCTTTTAAATTATGAGATAACCTTGAAAGTGAGATGTTCTATGATACATCTGTAAGAGAAAAAAAGGACTTCTGCTTGACAAATTAGTTTTCAGGCTTAAATTCTATTCCATTCCTTAAATTCTATTCCATTAATGACAAGCCAAAATGTTGTGGACAGTCAAAGGCTGTATAATTCTGTCTCCTACCTTGTCTGAGACCTTGAAAGCATTATCTCTTTTCAGCAGTTGGTGTTAACATACATAAATTAAAACTAGGAATTTGTTCAAGACAAAAATTATCTAGCCTTGGTATTGATGTATATCTCTCAAACCCCCACATTCCTGGTTAAACAAAAGGACAGCAAAACCATATGTAAAGTATCTGCTACTGGTGACTTTGCTCACTTTCATTTTTTATTTTTCACTCTGAAAAATGAAGAATTTTTATTATATCTAGTTATGATCTACCATAATTGTAGCTTCACTCTATTCATTTTGTTCTGAGCTAAAATTTTCAGACTTTTTCCATTTAATAAAGATTAAAGAGGGGATTCCGTAAATGTGCCAATGCCATACAAAGATAAAGCAAAAGTGTCCTTGGAGGCTCCCAAATGACTCTGACAATTATAGCAAAGTACTCTGGGGACATATCAGTATGTCAGTGTGTTTCCCAGGAGCACTAGATCAGCTTTCTTCCCCCAAGTGGGATCATTTTGCCTGGCCAAAGTACTGTGACATTTACACTATGCCACTGTTTGTTGTTCTTTCTTTCACCATTCCTACCCCGACTGTGCTTCAAGACAACCTCCAAATTTTATAAGACACCTGTACTTTCCTTCTAGGAAAGAGCTTGAAAATCAATGAAAAGCATATTTCAACTAATTTTTGTCCACTGAAAATATATACATTTAGATACATCTATACAGGTATCCTAACTTGTTTTCTCATGTTCATTTCTATTACATATTAGGCAATTATGAGGTTTTTATTCCCCACAGTTTTGTTGCACATTACTTAGAAAAGAATGCATATATGTGTGTATATATATATATGGTTCAATATAAATCACATCTACAGAGTTTTATTTCTTAGGACAAAACAAGCTATGCCTAGTTTGTTGTTATTTATGTTTGTGTGACAGTAGAATGAAAGAGAGGTTAGTGTTTATTATTTTTTTTAAACCTTAAGATCCACTTAAATCTGTCCTTTATTTAAGAGATCCTGAAACTTGGTCTTGTAGTTGAGATTTGTGAGACATCTCTCAGTTTCTGGCTCTGACATTCCCCACATGGTGGGGAGAGACTATTCTGTTCTCACAGCACATTAAGAGCAAATACCTTGAAGCTACATTGAATGATCTGTAATCAGTAGAACACTGATGTGATTAAAAATGATAAATCACTGGAAAAATTCTTCCAGAGGAGCAGTAGTAATTGTCTTGTTGGGAATTATTTGATGTGAATAATCTCAATTCACAAATATTAAAGATATTATTCTTGAACACGGCCTCATTAGTCTTCTGAATAAAATGATACATTTTGAGACAGAAAAGTCTTCTGTGTTTGTATAATACATACATATTTTCTGTATTCAAATAAAGTGCAGAGCATTTTAAAACTGTTTGGAACAATATGGGGCACCGGGGTGGTTGGTTAACCATCTGCCTTTGGCTTAGGGCATGATTCCGGAGTTCTGGGACCTGCCCTCTTCCTGCTCATCTTTCTCTCTCTCTTTCTCTCTCAAATAAATAAATAAAATCTTAAAAAAATAAATTGGAACGATAGAAGTGGCTGGAAACATTTTACTAAACAAAGTAAAATAGTCAAGAAAATCCAGAGACAGAGTTCATTAATGTAGAAGTTTGGATCATTGTCAGAAACTTTTACAGATATTTGTTCTGCTTTGCAGATCCACAAATTTCTAGTATTTTAATAATGCTAGTAATAAAAATAATAATAGTTATAATGTGATTGATACACTATAGAAACAAATTAGCAGTTACTTATTTGTTTTTTTTCAAAGAAAATATAGGTTGTTTAGATAGTAATTTTAGAAGATATATTAGACCATGTACTTTTCTTGTCATTTTCTATTACTGCTTACATTTCCTAGAGACATTCTAAATAAGTAAGATGGTATGCTCCTTGGGTGCCCGGGTGGCTCAGTGGGTTAAGCCTCTGCCTTCGGCTGAGGTCATGATGCCAGGGTCCTGGGATCGAGTCCCGCATCGTGCTCTCTGCTTGGCAGGGAGCCTGCTTTCCCCCCACCCCTCGCCTGCCTCTTTGCCTACCTGTGATCTCTCTCTGTCAAATAAATAAATAAAATCTCAAGAAAAAAAAGATGGTATGCTTCTTAATATAGGAGCAGATTTAATAGTCTACAAACTTCAGAGGGGTTTAAGGAGAACCTGATCTTTTTATTTGATCATTTGGAATTATGAAAAATAATTTCTTCTGTGAACTGCACTTCATTCCATTTTTCGTTTACAATCAGACATGTAATTAACTTTACCGAATTTATATCTAAGTGGTTTTTTTTTACATTTAGCTAAGTCATCTATTCACATCACATGTCTGTATGAATTTGAATTTTATAAAATTTTTTTAAAAGCAAGAGTTGAGGGATGCCGGGGTGGCTCTGTCAGCTAAGTGTTGCCTTTGGTCTGGGTCGTGATCCGGGAGTCCTGGGACTGAGCCCTGCAGTGGGCTCCCTGCTTAGTGGGGAGCCTACTTCTCTCGCTCTGCTGCTCCCCCTGCTTGTGGGCACTCTTTCTCTCTCACTCTGTTAAACAAATAAAGAAAATCTTTATAAATAAATAAAAAGAGTTTCAAATAATTTCCTTAGGAAACTAATTGTTGTTTTCCTTATTTTCCATGAGACCAAAATGATAACTTAGGGATATTATGCTTTTGCTGATGTTAATAAAAATAATTTCAATAAACTTCTGACAAAAGAGGCAAGGATGGTGCTTTTTCTAGCCATTTTCTTTAACAATGAACGAAGAAACTAGAGGTTATCCTTTCCACATCTTTTAGGGAAATGATTTTCCAAAATTAATTTTATCTTCTTTGCCTCACATGATTGCTAGTGCACCAGGGAAGATGCTTTGAGCACTGACACTACTTGTGCTGAGGACCGTTCAGCCTAGCAGTGTAGATTCTCATCCTTGGCTACATATTTCTTCATGCGTGCATTTTCTTCCTTATCTCATTTTTAAAAAGTAAATGTATTGAGCACCTACTATATGCCAGGCTCTGGGCCAGATATTCCAGATATATTTTCTCATGTAATTCTCACAACAACGCTGTTGGTGAGAATTTGTGCTGTTCTCACACTACAGATGAGGAATTAGGAAGTATGATACAAGATCCATTCTCAGTTTTTGAAAGTAAGGAACAATCAGGGTCTTACAGACTTTTAAATGTAATTATTTGGCAATAAGCAATAGTGAATGGGTTAATTGATTTAATCTTTATTTTATTATTATAATTACTTTCTCATAAAATGTTCCCTAATATTATTGGCTTAATTTTTACAAAAACCATGTATAAATAATCTAACTGACTTTTATACCCAACACTTCTTTCATGAGTTCTCAGCATGGGTACCATCAGCATTGCTTTTCTCTAAATGTTAGACATGTGTGGAGGAAGTGTTGGTTGTCAATAACTGAGGGATATGTCTAGCATTTAGCAGGCAAGGGTCATAAGTGTAAATATCTCACAATACAAAGAGACTTCCATACAACAAAGGACTATCCTGTCCACAATGCCATCAATAATCCATTGGAGTAATACTGAAAACCAGCTCAAAACCAGAAAGATCAGCACAACACTTAAATATTTGTACTGATGCTATCCACCATCATTGTGATCTTACTCATTGAGGATTATTTCATGTAATGTCTTTGAATTTGGGGTATGATATATTCATTAATGATCATGAAATCAATGTAATCTTTTGTGACTGAGATTTGTTTATATTAACATAAGAGAATAGACAATATCAGATTTACTACATATATTTAGAATATTATTATGTAAATATTTTGTTTCACTTATATACTTACGTGTAAATGTCTGTGCATACTGTATCTCCATGAAAATTATTGCTTGCTGAGAGTAGGCATTAAAACAAAACAAAACAAAAAACTTTAAAAATTACTTAATCTATATAGTTGGGTTTTTTATTTCACTGTACACACCTTACTTGGAGACATTAGACAAATCACGCCCAGCTCAGAAAATCAGGTACCAATTATCTATGCAAAATATAAATTTAAGCCAAACATCAACTTCATGTTATTGAGAACTAATTTTAGTGAGGAGATAAGAATACATCAACAATTAAAGAACAATGAAAGAAAAAAATATATATTGTATATACTTCAGGTCTAGGAACGCTGAAAAAAAGAAAGATCAATATGGACTTGAATAGTCAGGATTTTGAGGTAGATGTGGATGAATTATATCTTAAACAAAGTGTGGTATTTGAGCAAGAGGAGTAGGATAAAGGGGACTTTCTCCTTTGTTGAGAGACTAAGTGGAAGATTGTAAGCATACAGGTTTTTTATTTGAAAGTAAGCTGAAAAATTATCTTGCCTATCTTGTTTTTAAAAACCAAGTCTCTTTAAGTCTTTAGAACTTGAAAGTTCATTGGGGTGCCTGGGTGGCTCAGTCGGTTCAGCATCTGCCTTTAGCTCAGGTCATGAACCCAAGGTCCTAGAATCGAGCCCCAGGGTCCTGGAATCGAGTCCCACGTCGGGCTCTCTGCTTAGCAGGGAGCCTGCTTCTTCCTCTCCCTTTGCCTGCCTGCTCCACCTGCTTGTGCTCTCTCTGCCAAATAAATGAATAAAATCTTTTAAAAAAGCTTGAAAGTTCATAGATAAGTAACTTAAAAAATATTTGAAAGCTAGTACTCAGGTGACTTTCTTTTAATGACAAAAGAATCTGAGGTCACAGGTAATGTAAATTCCCCAAATAAAGTAACAGAAGTGAACTAGTATATATGCCAAATATTTATTTTGTATTTCCAACATCTTTTCAATGCATAGTCAGTGAGCTTTAACATAATATTGCATAATACTTTGAGCTTAGTATAGTGTCTGTAAATATTTATGGACTAAATAGATGAATGAATGAGACAGGTCATAGAAATTAAATAATTCTTCAGTGTATTATATTCTTTTTGTGAGGATAAACTCTTTAGAACTCCATTAGTATAATAAACAGTTAAACATGGATTACTATTTCCTTTTTTATCTTCTTAAAATATATGAACTTTTTATTTGTTGATCAGTGATTATTTCATTTGTGTTTAAAAAATTCCATGTGGTGTTTTCTGAATCAAGTTTATTTTCATGAGTGGAGTGAAGCCATAAGTCGTATTTACTCTAAGTATTTCACAATGTATTAATCTTTGTGTATATAACTCTAATAATATTTCAGCTTATATACACTGTATTTATGAAACAGTATTTGGAAAGGACATATCTATATCAGCTGTCAGAATTCCTACATCATGAGACAATTTAAACTATCTTACAAACTCTTCTCCGCAAAACTCCTGTTTTCGTAATCTACATGAGATCACTTCAGAGCCACAGCTGAACTACATTCTAGTTTTTGTGGCCAAAAACAAAAAAAAATAGGGAAAGAAAATGAGCTAAGTTTTTAGTTATAAGTGTGATATATCTGTGGAACTGAAGAAATATATGCCTTTGTATGCAGTGATTAATGAAAAATTGATCATCATGATGGCCATTTTCATATATAATTCATAGACTTGCAATCTTATCATTTTTAAAGAAATAACTACTTGTTATGCTCAGACTTACCCAGAGTTTTATTTATTATAGCTAGATTTATATTAGGATATTTATCTTCCAAATAATATATTTTATATCTCAAAAGATTCCTGGAATAAAAACTTATTTATATCTTAGAATAGTATGGCATTAGTGTAATTTTGCTCAGTCATTTTACATCTTAGTTTAGGAGAAGCAATAACTTTTTTAAAAAAAGATTTTATTTATTTGTCAGAGAAAGAGAGTGAACGTGCACGTGTGTGCACATGCACACACACACACACACACACACACACAAGCAGGGGAAGAAGCACACTCCTCGCTAAGCAAAGGAGCCTGATGTGGGGCTCCATCCTAGAACCCTGGGATTATGACCTGAGCTGAAGTTGGACACTTAACCGATTGAGCCACCCAAGTGGCCTGCAATAAACATTTCTAAGACTGCTATTCTGACTTTTACATTGAATTTTTGCTATTTTTATTTTTTCAATTCTATTACAGAAATTACATCTCTAGAACTGTATTTTAACTGGATGTAAGTCCCTCGCATTCCAGATTCATTCATATAAGCCTGATATATGTAGTCATTTATCTTCCAGAAGTTGTTCAGTTGTTGATGAATAAGGTTTCCATGCCCACAGGTAGCACGTATATTTTTCATGCTTATCTAGATCACCCTTTACTAAAAGTCTGGGTGGTTAGATCTGTATCACATACACTATTTCCTGGCCAAAGCTGATTGGGCCAGGGTGAACACCTGACTCAAAGAAACTCATTCAATTACAGGTGAAAGGAATAATCTGTTTCTTTGTCAAGAATTTTAAATAAGTTGGTGGTGGACTCTGAAGTTAAATGGTTCTGAACATCATTTGGTACTCTGACAGAAGAAAACAGGGCCAAACTGAATTATGGGGATAAGAAACTCAATTAAATAGAAAACCTATACTTGATGAGTAAAGACTATTAACATGTTGAAAGCATCAGAAATTAAAAATCTGTATAACCCAAAAGAAAAAATGAGGAAATGTGTTGTTTTCCATACATTCTGCGTAAGATGTGACTTGACTTCCTGAAGTTTGACTTCAAGTTTTTATCTTTTAATACCTTTCTATTATTGTCCTGTGTGGGTTTCAGTCCTTTGTAAACGACGAATTTTGATACTCAATATGGGTAGTAAACCATTTTGCTACCCAATAATTTCACTGCAATGAAGGACAAAATATATATATGTATATTCCAGATTGTGTACTCACTGGTTATACCCATTTGTGTCAAAAGAAGAGTAATACCATTCTGAAGATTGCTGCATTCCTTGATTGTGATGGGATTTAATAACTTCTAATTAGCAAAAAATTACATTCACAATATTTAGATCTAGTTGTGAAATAACCTGATGTACAGATTCCTTAGAATAAATTAGGCAGGAATAAAAGTACTTATTTGAACAATGCTATCGTCTGACTGTGTGTGGTCCTCTGCCCCCATTTTGTACGTTAAAAACCTAATGTCCGCTGAGGTGATGTTATTAGGAGGTGGGGACCTTGGGACACGACTGTCGTGAAGATAGAATGCTCATGAGTGGGACAGAAACCTCCCATTCACAGCACATTGACCTCTCTCCTAGAAGATGAGATTATAAATGTAAAGCAGGAATATTTTATTTTATTTTGTTTTGCTTTGTCTTGTCTTGTTTCATTTCCTTTTGTTTATTATTTTTTTCCCATTTCCTAACCAACCTGCTTGGGCTGCAGTTGATTTTCTTTTTATCTTTTTAATTCCTCCTCCCTCTTTTGATCTATCCCCCGAAGGGGATTTTACTATAAAAGATTTGAAAAATTCTGGGACTAAAGAAGAATTTTCCCTTGATTTATTTGATACAATAATTATCTCTTCAAAAGTAAATGCTGAGATTGCTAATTGCAGAATTAGGTCTTTGGTTGGAGAGGTGAGCATGACTAATTTCAGACTTCTTTAGGCAGAGTACATATGGCCTACATATTTAACCTTTCTCTTACTGGGAGTAATAAAAGCAGATAACTTGGTACCATTCCTGGTAAATGTAATGGGTATATAGCATTTAAATTCCACAAAACCCACTACAACTTGTTACAGTACATGATATTTTTATCCCAATTTTACCACCAAGGAAACTATAAAACTGTGACTTCAAGAAATGAAATAATATTTTGAAAATGTTATTCAATTATCAAGTGATTAAGTTGGGTCTTGAACTCAAGACTATTAATTACAAAACTCATGTTATTCTCATCCAATAACACTATCAACCTTTTAGAAAAATGGTTCATAATATAATGAATACCATATACATTTCTAAAACTTCTGTATAGAATAATATCTCATTTGACTACTCATTAATCAGAACAAAATATAGAAGCACCAAATCAAATATATTTCATTTTATCCATATTTTTCACATATCTGCATCCTTTCTCATTTTTTTTTTTGTTGAGGCAAGGGAGCCTTTTTTATGTTTAAAATGTTTTATGTTTATGTTTTATGTTGTATATTTATATTTATGTATATTATAAACATGAGGTGAAATAGTATTTCTTTGAGGTTAGTCTTTTAAATTTAATATTTTTATAATTATAGTGTAAAGTTTTCCCACCTTTTCAAACTTTGCAGTTTGAAAATCTTCAGCATATAAAATTTTTCTTTGTTTATTAACAATAAAAGGAAATTCTGAAATGGTACTTTCAGATTAAAATAAAAAGAAGAAAAGAAATGTACTTTGGAGTCCAAGGATGTAGCCACTAGTTACATGATTATGTAAATGTAAAATAATTACAATTTAATTCAATTTAATTTTCTTTACTCTCAGCAGGCATACATCTCAAATGTTAAATAGCTATTTGTGACTGATGGTCACCAAATTAGGCAGATATGGAACATTTCCTTCAAAGTAGAAAGTTCTATCTGAAAGTACTGGGATATAATCTTAACATTCTAATTTAGAGCAAAGCCTGAGGACCTAATCAGCCCTCCACCTGTTTTTGTAAGTCAAGTTTTATTGGAACATAGTGACATCCATTTGTTTGCATGTTTATAACTTTTTCCTTATTGAAATAGCAGAGTTGAATAGTTGGAAACCATTTGGCTCATAACACCTATTTCATATTTTACTGTTTAAGGAAAAGGTTTGCTAAACTTTGACTTAAAACCTCTCTTCTAAGCTCCCAATAATTGGCATGATTTTCTGGCCAAATTGCTATTATTACATGAGTATTTATAATACTTTGCCCTCTTCACCCTCCTCTCTTCTCTCTTTGATATAATTTCAATCACATATTCCTTTACTTAAATTGCAAAAATTGAATGAAAATCTCTTCAGGGATTTCTTAGTAACTTGATAATGGAAGGATTGCTTGGACCTAGATTCCCACATACTTCTATGAATTTTTAGCCACCATGACACTGAAGTAAAAATACAGTGGTGTTTTTAATAAAAGTCACAGAGATTTGGGATATGGAGAGGAAGTAATCTTTCTGTTTTAATGGCCTAAATAGAGAGGAGAATTCCCATGTGTTAGAATTCCATGCATCTCTCTTTTTGCTTATTTCTTTGCAAGAGAAAGTTCATGTTTCCACTATTGGTACATAGTACCACTTTTCACTCCAGATAGACTAAGAGAAAAATCCAAAGACAGGATAAATAATTGTCTACTTTTCTTATTTCATTCTTATCTAAAAATATTCTAAGACCTTTCTTCACCGTTTCATGTAATAAAATAAGGGAGAAGGAATTTTCTCTGACTGTTCTCCTACAGGTCAACAATATCAACATACAATAAAGTTATTTATTTCCAAAAAGCACCCCAAATTATAGTGTGATTCAGTTATAATTGAATTCAACTATTGAGCTATGTGATAACTACAAATAAAATTTTACCTGTGTTTATTAGCACTAATATTAGCCTGATGAGAAAATCTTTTGGTTTTCTCCACAGATACACTCTGTGACTCTTGGTGGAACAAATGATTTACCTAATCTTTCATCAGATGCTTTACTATGCACTATTTTTATTCATTTTACACAGGTGCTAAGAAATAACTGAGATGTGCTGGAATGGGGTATTTTCTCCATCTACTACCGTACACATCTAGCCAGCATTCACATAGCATCATAGGGGAACATTCATGACAGTGTATCCTAGAGCTCTGCGTCTTGCTGCCAGCTGTATAATCACCCACATGTTACTTAATCTCTCTGTTCTTCAGATTCCTCGTTCCTCATCTATTATATAGGATAAAAGGTACCTATCTCGTGGACTGTTGGAGAATCAAATGAATTAATATTTGCACAACCTTTAGAATAAGTCCCCAATAAACTCTCACTAAATGTTAGAGAGATTTATGTTATTACAAATGGAAAGTGAAGTGGAAAGAAAGCATGCATTGGAACGAGTCAGATTTGTCCTTAAATCTGCACTTCTAGTCATACTAAATTCTCTGACCCTCAGTTTCTTCATCTACAAAGACTAGAACCACCTATACTCATTTTATAAATGAGTGGTAGCTACAGTAATGGTCAGTGACAAAATATGTAGGATTTTTGGCATAAGTATGATACTTAATAAGAGACTGTTTATAGTAACATAATTGTGTAAATATGAAGACTCCAAATGAGCTGACTTATTTAGTCAGTCTGGTCAGCCAACAAATATATAATTCTAAGCTCATTTACTCAAATCTCCTGAGAGCTGTCTTGTAAAATCTGTTGAACAAATGTTTAACTAGTAAACTTTGTTTCCGCTATTAAGAAAACCTACTTTTTCTCTTTGTCAATATGTGCCTTCTACTACTGGAGTTAAACTAAGAATCATGATTTCACAGATTATGAGAACTGGAAACCAACTGAAATATAAGTGAGGTCCAAAAAGGTTACTGTATCCCCCCACCCCCAAGTTATATACCTATTTTGCCAAATTTCTTCCAGGAAGCTGACCCCAGCCCTTGCTTTTTATTACATCACTTTGCAATTAACATTTACATATATATGTACATATACTCTTTGTATACTTGTTTGTATAACTTCACTATTGGTTTCTAGCTGTCCTCAAGCACATGTAATTTTTCTTCAAATTCTAAGGTTCTTGAAAACAAGGATCTCGAGGTTTTTTCCATTTAGATGCTTCCAAACAAATATGTTAGTGTTTTGGGGAAAAAAATGGTGAATGGTTTACTAGTGAAAGAATTGTTACAAGCTTTGTAGTAGAGTAAAAATTCTGTCATGTAAGATATCTGCAGGCTTCCATAACAAAATTCTATAAACCGGGTGGTTTATACAACAGAAATTAATTTCTTACCGTTCTGGAGGCTGGGATGTCCAAGATCAGGGTGCCAGCATGGTTGGGTTCTTCGAGGGCATACTTTTTAGCTTGCATATGGCCACCTTCTTGCTGCAGACTCGAATAATGGTGAGAGAGAACCAGCAAGCTCACTGGTATCTCTTTTTAAAAATATATTAGTACCATTATGAGGTTCTCACTTTATGACTTTATCATCTAAACCTAATAGTATCCCAAAGGCCCATCTCCAAATTCTACCATATTGGCAGTTAGGGGTTCAACATATGAATTTCAAGGGGTCACAATTCAGTCTATAGTACAGCGGTAAGTTTTCTAATGTAATTTACACAAGCATTCCCATTCAGTTCAGTCACCTTACATCTGACATTTCAGGCATTGAAATACAACAAATACATAGGTACATGTACACAACATTCAGAACTGGTTACATTTCATTTTTTGGGTTGTTACCCATTCTTGGAATACTTTAGCCACAATACTTTGAATGGAGAAAGAGCTTTACAACACAACGTATATTCTCCTAAATGGCTGATATGCTCCAGTATGTTTCCTTGCTTCCCATTCTTCAATTACTAGAACCATAAGCCAAAATATATGTCACAATACAATTTTGACATGATCATTTTTACTAAACATTAAGAAAAAAATAATGTAAAACTTCTAAAATTACTATTGTGTGAAATAGACTTCTTCAGTCCTTTTCTTAATCATACAGTCTTTCTGATCCTAAGCAGTGAAGGCCATTTCTTGGAATAACAGATACGTTAAGGCTCATTGTTATTTGGGTTGGAAGCCAGAGATTAGGGGGCCAGTACTAAGGTCAAGGTAATGGAATGAGCTAATGCCATGTGTATCTGATCATTCATTACTGGGTAAAAATAAAATAAAGAAAATTAATAAAATAAAAGATTACACATTGTAAAAGATTCATATTAATTGGGGTGCCTGGGTGGCTGAACTGATTAAGTGTCTGGCTTTGGAGTGGGTCATGATCCCAGGGTCCTGGGATTGAGCCCCACATCAGGCTCCCTACTCATTGGGGAGCCTCTGCTTCTCCCCTGCTTGTGCTTGCTCTTTCTCTCTTTCTCAGTCAAATAAATAAATAAATCTTAAAAAAAATATTTTCCCCAAATGAAAAGAAATCGTATTAATTATGGCAAAATAACTGTATCAAACAGACCTCAACAAAATGTCTTACTTTTAGTCAGGCATTGTTATTAAGTAGAATAGTCAGATCCCTCACTTGTATTGGGTTAGAAAAAATGATTGAGAATACTGCAGTTTATTCTCTCTTGTAGTTTGTTGCATGTATTCTCAATGACATGCGTATAATGGCATCTAAATTAAGATTATATACTTAATGTGCTCTTGATATGCATGTTTATATATTCTGAGAATAAGAATGAAAAATGATGAATGATGAGTTTTCCTTCCCCAAATCAAGGAACTTATAAAGCAGCAATTTCTTAAAGCTTTATTCTGAAGAATTCAGAAATATGGAATTCTCCAAATTATTTAGATTAAGTTCACTTTCTTTTCTTTTAATACCTGATATATTAATATATAAATGGTCTATAGATTCAAGTGTGTCTTAAGGTTTATGATTTCTATATTGAAATATTAGACTGCTTTAGATTATACAAAAAATAGGATTTTTTTAATTTATAAGGATTAAAAATGAGGATTAGAATCACGTTATCATTGGTACCATTAATGTAATCAAGCAAGGGTTATTAATTTGAAACAAGTAAAACCACCTTTAGTTAGTTTAACAGAAAAATGATTTGTTGGAAAGATACCTTGTACTTTTCAGAACCAAAAGGGAGGCTGCTGAACTGGGCTGAAATAAAAAGAGTAAGACAGAAGGGAGACCAGGCAGCCAAGAACACAGCCAACATCACATCAGGTACTGGTTCTGCTTAGAAAATTGCCTCTGATGCTGAGACTGCTGGATGTTCCCTGCTGAGTTGTTGGAATCCAATGCAGCTGCCACTGTGGTCATGGACTCTGGCTATTTTAACTGCCACCACAATGTTCCAGAGAATTTATAAACTGTCAGTACAGAAACACTCTGCAGGGCAGGTGAATCTGACTAGTAGAGCAGAGATCTCAGGCTCAGAATGAGTCACATGACTGTGTATGAGCTGCCAAGGGCTTATGAGAATATGAATCTGGCCCTTTTGGTTTTAGTGGAAAGACTTCATCAGGCCTCGCAAGGTATCAGACTGCCCAATCATAGGAAGATGAGTTCAATGCTAATCATCCAAAAAACAAGCAATATCTGTCTCACTGTCTCTTGTTAATTTTGATTCGTATCTCTATTGTGACTCTAGTCTTTGGTTACACAGAGACTCGAATATTTCTATTTTTCCCAAACTAAATGATCAAAATTTTCTGAACCTCCACCTGAATTTCTTATGCACTGGTGATGCTCTTCTTTTTACCAGTAATTTTGATTTGCAAAATTATTCTTCCTAAACATTTCAAGATTTCATTTTAACTTGTTACTCATCTTTGGTTCCTTATAAGTAATAAAACTAGTATTAAGTATTAGATTGTCTCTCTTTTGTTGGATGTTAGGTTTGGTATTTACTTGGTACTAGTGAATCCTGACAGACAATGTATTACTGGTATGCTGTTAGAAGAAAATTTTCGTTTGTTCTCAGACCTATTTTGCTCTCTCTACAGTACTAGTACTAGCATATCAGTGAATGTAACATAATTGTTACTTTCCTTTCCTTTATCTAGTTCCTAGATAATTGTCTCTTGGTGCCTAAATGCATTTTTGCAGTGTTAATACAGGCATGCAAGACTTACTCTTACACACACACACACACACACACACACACACACAGCTGCTATTTCTGCTACTCATCTGCTAATTACAAGGGGAGCTATGTGCAGGGAAACAATAAGCATCAATAGACCAAAGATTACTATTTCACAGAAGACAAAAAAATTTATGGATATGAATAGCCTCCATAAATATTAACACTTAAAGTTCCTATGTAGGGTATATATCAAGATACATTATGTTTAATATACTTACATCCTGAATCATTATCTCACGAGCTAAAAGCATTGTGAATTACTGAGCTAGAAGCTACTCAGAGGATATGACTGAGTCTTTTCTGCATTATCAAACACACCAACATAGTCTTACTAAATCCAGTTCTGTTATTCAACCTCAATAAGAGAACCTATCAATATTAATTCTTTCCAAATAGGCTCATTTGTCTTTTTTGTTGATCATACATATCTATTATTAGTAAAAAAAAAAAAAGTATATCTATTGAGTAAATAAAAGAAGTTGGATTTATGAGCATTAGCAATTAACAATCAAGAAAAAAATTAAAAATAAGACAAATACATGTGCAAGATACATGTATTTGTCTTACAAATACAAGAGCTATACAGTTTACAATATATACAATTTACAATACAAGAGCTGTACAGTTTATCCGCAGAACTGAAAAGTTCAAGTGTTGTTACTTCCTGAGACTTAAGTTTTGGGTTGGTGTTTTGTATATATGTAGAAAGGGAAGAAAGAAGACAGAGATGGAAATGGTGATTCTATTTTATAAACATAAGATTTTGTTGTTTTGTCTACATATATACATATTTACGTAAAATAAGAATATGTTAAACAAAACTCACAACAGGAAAGTATTAACCAATCTTAAAGAAATAATTTTGATGAACAAAAATGCAGCGATAAAGTGCATTAAAATTTTTGGTATTAGAGAAAAAATGGAAGCAGAATAATGGGAACACCTTAAAAAAAGGATTAAATGAGTAAATGTTTATAAAATTGTATACCAAATTTCTTAACCATTATTGAAAATGAGGTTTTAAGTATGTTTAATTGATTACAAAGTGTATGTAGGCTTACTGACTGTTATAAAAGTTTTAAACTCCATAAGCACAAGTATTACCTGGCCCTCTTCTCATAGCCCTGTTGAAGGGCTTGGAATTGGCTCTTGGACAACTAGGAAAACAAAATGCTGATATTCTGACTACTGCTATTGCTGTGAGAAATAAAGTACTTCATCTGTGACCCACGAATCCCATGACTTCTTCTAGTTTTAAGAGACTATGATATGCCAGTTTATTTGCTTGATTGCAAGAAGTGTGAAATTATAGAAATTTTGCAGTTCTTGACAATCTCACACACCATTTCTTCTAATATCTCTTAGTTCAGAATTTAGGGAGTAAGTATGCCTAGTTCCAAGGGATCCTGGGGAATGTTATCATTAGCTTAGCATTAAATTCCTGGTATTGCCACCAGGAAGAGGGAGTAGTACTAGATTTCAGGGTAGAAACAAAGACTCACTGCCAAAGCCAAAAAAGCTTATTTGCAATTTATTTTTATGTGAAAAGAAATGAAACATATGAACAAACAAATAGCTACAGACTACATAATTTATAACAAATTTTTATAAAGATTACCTCTGGGTAACGAGTGCATGTTAGTTTGCTAGGGCCGCTATAGCAAAGTACCACAAAGTAAGTGGCCTCAACAATGGAAATTTATTGTCTCATAGTTCTGGAGGCTTGAAGTCCAAGATCAAGGTGTCAGTCGGTGGGGTTGGTTCCTTCTGAGAGTTGTGAAGGAAGGATCTGTTCTAGGCTGCTCACCTTGGCTTATAGATTGGCATTTTCTTCCTTTGCCTCTTCATATTGTGTTCTTCCTCTTTGGATGACTCGGTGTCCAAAATTCCTTTTTTTTTTTTTTTTTTAAAAGAACAGCAGTTATATTGGATTAGGATCCACTCTAATGACCTCATATTGCTTAACTAATTACAGTGTCAACTAATCTGTTTCCAAATAAAGTTATACTTTGAGGTAGTTGCAGTTAGGACTTCAACATTTGAATTTTTAGGGGACACAACTCAACCAAGAAGAGAATGTATAGATGATATTCTTTTTCTGTTTATTTATTTGTGTATTTATTTAACAATATCCAAGTACTGTTATAGTGCTTTTTTTTATTATTTTGGTTATTTTAAAAGTATACATATTTTAAAACAAAAGGTCAGAGTGTCTTCTGTATTCATTATGTTTATATGATCTTGTGAATAGTCTCAAAATGTGGTTTAACGCCTCCACATATTTTTAATCTTCAGTGAAAAATGCTTAATAGCTGAATGAATAGATAACTGCCTCCAGATTTGCCACAACAGGTAACAACCTCTCTTCCAGTACACTTGAATAATTTTTGTTTTCTTTTGCTTTGCCTCCTTGGTTAAATCTTCAAGGCTCCCTATATTCACAAAATTATTGCATCTTTATTTAGTATTTGGCCTTATATCCTTCAGTAGGAGTAGCTGTGAGTCTAAAACTCTGAGCCATCTTTTAAACCACGCAATGTATTTCTGACTTCAATATTGAATTGGTGGGAAATCCTATCAACTGAACTTCATTCCCACTGATACAGAGACATTGAGTGGGAGTTAGTGAGTGATGACTGTTCCAGTAGAATGTGAAGGTAATTGTAATAGTTTGATATACAAGAACAGAGTGACTGCTTCAAGCATGAGGACATAGGGAACAAACCAAGATAAAAGGAAGACTTGGAAACAAAGACTACATTCTGAACCACTTCTTTCCAAGTACTCTACTCTGGAAGAGAACTTGTTAATGAATAACCACTATTGAATAGCTGCCATGAAAGCAAACAGAGAGCTATTCTACTATGAGTTACATTTTCATGCAAAGGTTACCCATTTGTGCCTAAAAACTCAAATATTCCATATCACCCCAAAGTGTAAGGTGGAGAGGAATGCATAGGTAACCAGCTTAGACCAAAAGAAGAGGCCGGAAACAGGAATAATGAATAAAGAGAAACTGACCACATATGAAGGAGTCTAAAGCCAAGAAAAAGAAATGAATGGAGGCCCTCAGTTAATGTGGGAAATTGTGTGGCTCATTTTACTAAGCCCCAGAATAAAACTTGAGAGCTAACATGTTAGTTAAGGTCATGGAAAGGTAGATCATTATATTCTTAGAAATACTACTCTCATATAGCAATATTTATTGTTTTAAAATCCTGGTTACCATAAAATACTAGAGCTTTATATAAGCATTATTACTCTTTAACGTCAACAATGTGTTGGGAACATTAACTATCTAAGATATTTCAGTCTCATTTTAACAATATTGTATTCACTGTTCTAGTCCTGATTTTTTCTTTCCAGAACAAATCCTAATTATTTTTAAGTAGAACATCTTTCATAAATCTGATTTATTTTCTTATTCTCCAATCAATATCTAGGTTTCTTTTCTGCTTCTTATAACTTCTTCAAATCACAACCACCACCATGCTCCTGCGAGAGACCCAGAAAAATCACCAGATTTCACAAGACAGGTAACTTTAGTTAATAATGTGTTGAATAAATAAATTGCAATTAACAGTGGCATTTACTAAGAATTAATATTTTTAATTCTTTTTTTTCATTTACTGGATTTTCTGATAATGAATGATTCAATATCAGTTTCCCAATGGCTCCTCTCAGATTTTAAAGAAACATCAAAAAGTCCCATAGAATCTTAAGCCTCAAAGGTTTATGTATGTAATTATGCAGTACTATTTATATTTAAAATATTGAGCAAATTGGATGTTATATAAGTATGGCTTTGCTTTCTATTGGCTTCCAAGAAGTATAACTCATAAAGAATTTGAATGTATCCTTTATAGTCTAGTCTAAGTGTCAGTTTGAAGACATGATTCAATCTTAATAACTCAAGCCAGGAGGATTTATCATTTTCAAAGCCTTAAAACCAGTGCATCTGAATAAATAAAACATTTTTAGTCAAGCCTCATGAATAATAATTTCAGTCTGAATGAGATGCCATAATCATAAAAAAGGGGGAAAAGAAATGACAATTTTAAAAATATCAAAGAAATAGAAATGTTCTGACATGATTGAAACTGTTAGGTAGTATATCAGTTCCACATTTTTTTTTACTCTAACTTTTCCCTTTTTGATTAAAACAAAAGTACATCTTGGATATCTGATACCCAGAGCAGATAATAATTTTTTAATATCCCTTATATTTTTAGAACAAAAGTATATTTGGGGGGCACCTGGGTGGCTTAGTGGGTTAATTCCTCTGCCTTCTGCTTAGGTCATGATCCCAGGGTCCTGGAATCAAACCCCGCATCGGGCTCTCTGCTCAGTAGGGAGCCTCTCCCCCTTTCTCTCTCTGCCTGCCTCTCTGCCTACTTGTGGTCTCTGTCTGTCAAATAAATAAATAAAATCTTAAAAAAAAACATATTTGGTTATAATCTTGCAGTGATCAATAATGATCATTATTTTAAGTCACTCTTTAAAATCAACAATTTGAGGGGTACCTGGGTGGCTCAGTCAGTTAAGTGTCTGCCTTTGGCTCAGTCACGATCCCAGAGTCCTGGAATTGAGTCCTGCTCTGTGCTCCATGCTCAGCAAGGGAGTCTGTTTCCCTCTCCCTCCCCTCTGCTCATCATGCTCTCTCTCTGCTCACTCTCTCTTCCAAATAAGCAAATAAAATCTTAAAAAAAAAAAAAGTAAAGTCAACAATTTGGGGGAACCTGGGTGCTCAGTTGGGTAAGTATCCAACTCTTGGTTTCCACTCAGGCCATGACCTTGCAGTTGTGAGATTGAGCCCCAAATCAGGTTCCAGGCTCAGTGAGGCGTCTGCTTCAGATTGTCTCTCTCTCTCTCTCTCAAACAAAGAAAATCTTCAAAAACTAAAATACACAATTTAAAAGAAAAATTCAGACTTTAAAAATGAGGGAATAACTTCAGCAACTTTAATTATACTGTTCTATGTAACCACTTAGAGTTTTTACTTACTTTAATATTTAAAATGTTTAAAGTGAAATAAACATGAAAGGCATAATATGTATTGGGGGTTACAGAAATGTACATATTTCAAATAATACAATAAATTTTTTATTACATATAAATATCTTTAAAGTCATTGGAATTATTACTATTATTATTAATATTAATCACTGGTATTACTAACATTAATATTATAATATTATTATTACTGTACTTTTACCATTTATGTAGAATGTACTGTTTAAAAACAAGGTTATATAATGCTATAGGTGATGGGGACAAGATCAGTACCCAGAATGAACTTGAATGATTCTGAACCACTTGCAATTTAATATAGGACCAAACATATGTCACCTAAGTGGGTATGTGTATGTTGAAGTATACAAATATATAAACGATATAGTTTAAAAACACTTTGGAAGTTGGGGTACCTGTGTGGCTCAGTGGGTTAAGCCTCTGCCTTCGGCTTAGTTTGTGATCTCAGGGTCCTGGGTTCGAGCCCCACATCGGGCTCTCTGCTGAGTAGGAAGCCTGCTTCCCCTTCTCCCTCTGTCTGTCTCTCTGCCTACTTGTGATCTCTCTCTCTCTGTCAAATAATAAATAAATAAGATCTTTACAAAAATTTAAAAAACAAAAACACTCTGGAAGAATCTTAAGTTACTTTTCCAATAAACATGATCTGTATGCTTATGTGGTATGAAACATTAATATTTAATGAGAACACTTGACTTGGTTAGACTGTTTTAAATGTTTTTCAGATCTGTACAACATTAAAAACAGACATAAAACATTTTTCTTCTCAACCATGAAAAAATGATCTACTGAATTTGTATTAGTTTAGGTGCAAAAATAGATCAGAGGATGCTAATCCATGAGAAATGTGTCTCCTCCCCCTATTTTTCCCTTCCTTTAAAACCAAGAGAGGCATGTAATTTAACCAGGCTTGCTTTGGGTAACAACCAGCATGGGGTTGAAATGCATTGAGTCTGCTTTCTAAGGAAGTACAATACCTCACATTTATAATGCATCACTGAACAGAGGTCAAATAGAGTAGTTCTAACATAATACAACACATCAAACTACCCACAGTAAAGTAACTCTATATACCCTGTGAATATTTCTCCCATATTAACAAGTGGGTCATCAATCTCTTAGCCAACTTAAGCCCAGCTGTAAATTTATGGTATTATGCTTCCCAACAGTTCCCACTCAGTTTTCGCGATTGTCTTAACATATAATCACTGGGAAAAAAGAAAAATATTTATTTTTGATTGACAGATTAAACTAAAATGATTTTTATTCCCTACTGAGAATTTTGGGCATTATGTAAACTATTGAAAATAATAACTGTGTATCCAGTACAAGAATTATATAATTATCCACCTGGTTTCTTTTTACATTTCTTTGTAGCTGTCTAACTAAATTAGTAGCTAGGACCATCACCTTGAAGAGAAGTAATTAATACCAGATAGAAGAGTTTAAATAATTCCTAAATTATAGATTTTAAAATTACACATGAATAAATAATTATAAATTCTGTAGCTGTGAAGGTAAACATTCTACTTAATGTGGATGATAACCTATATATAAATTATATATAAATATGCTAACTTCCTTAAAGTTAGTTTATTTTCCTTGCTGTTCAGTACTTATTTGTGGACATTTTGAGTGTGTATGTGTGCATGTATAAAATTTTAAGTAACAAAGAGCAATAATAATATCACATTTCAACCACAAGAGGGAAAAATTGGAAGAGTTTTGCTTATTTGAACAATTCTTTTATTATATGGTTATGTGATCATATTTATATACAGCAAAGCAAAAATTTTAGGTTTAGAAGATTTTTATTCTATTTTCCTTCAAGTAAGAAATCCAAGCATTTATTATATGTACATATATCTGCTTTAAAAATACCTCCATTAAGGATTTATTTAATACACATTGGAGCATTATGCATGTTTCTGGGATATAAAATGAGTAAAGTTAAGTTTCCTGGTTTGAAGAGCTTGTAGTGTGATGAGAAAAATATATGTTATTGGAGAGGGTATTTTGTTTCTGTTCTTAGATACACATTTGGAAATTATGCAATTCAGATAACTTCAAAATTTGCATTCTTTACCAATAAAGTATAGTTCAAATTGTTTTGACACCTGTTCTTCTAAAGATTCATGATGGAGATCTGACCTGTGCCACTGCAAATAAGAGAAGTGATGCTATCTCTTGGAAGAAAGAGTCTACTTTCAGAGCAGGTGACTCATCTTCTACGGCTGTCTAGGCTAGAACCTAGGACTCAAAGGTGAATAAACAGAGAGCACAGAACCTGATATTGCTTTCTTAAGATAAAGTTACAAATTCATTCTTCATGGAGTATAGAATGGGGACACATTGCTCTGCTTTAATTGGTAAAAAAAGAAGTGTGTTTGTGTGTGTGTGTGTGAGTGTGTGTGCATATCTATATGTTTTTGTATGCACTTATATATGTGTGGTTCTGTAAATATAAATTTACATTTGCAAAATTAATTGTCAGACTGTCTCCTCATGCTATTTGTAAAGGCAGAATGGGAATTCTTTCTAAGGATATTCAATACCTAGCAACTATAAAATGATAGGGCTTTAATTTTTGAAAAAGATATAGGTAAAATGCCTTGGATTAAGGAATAACCAAAGCTCTAATTTTGTATAAAATTAATTTGATAGAGAAAACATATGTTTTTGAAAAGATGGAAATGACTTGAATGTTTAGTAGTGGTGTATTAGATAAATCATGCAACATCTATATAAAATAAAATTAGACCATTCAAAAGAGACTTTATATACAAACTTACTGAAATGAGAAAATATTCATGTTATAAGCAAGATAAACAGACATTGATGGAGTTCATGAAAGTCCACCAATATATGGTACAAAAAATTATAAGGTATGATATATGTACTATATCCAACATTCTTTTTTATTAAAACTTTTAATATAGTAACATGTCTTTCAAATTCATCTAGTTCAAGGAATATAGAAATATGTACTGTATAAATATTATTTATAATAAAATAGCTGATTTTCATGGTGTATTTATAATCCATCAGTCAATACTCTAAGTATGTTATTGTATATTAACTCACAACATACCAATGAGACAGAAACTATTATTCTTTCCAGTCTACAGATGAGGATACTGATGTTCAGAGAGGTTAGATTTGCCCTGTGTCCATCTCAGAGCTGATAATTGGCAGAGGTGGAATTTGAACCCAGTTATTGTTGCTCCAGAGTCTCTTCTCTTAATTCAGTGTGCCATTAAGAAATGGAATCATTTAACAAATATATAAAATTTTTACTTCTATCAGTTTTTTAAAGGATTTCTGTGTGTGTGTTTTTTAATCATTTGAAAAATCTACATACCATAAATTTCCTCCTCTTTTTTTATTATACAGTTCTGTGAGTTTAAACATATTCACAGTTTGGTGCAGCCACCACCAAAGACAGGATACAGAGCAATTCTGTTACCCCCCAGAATTACCTTTCTGCCCTTCATAGTTAGACACTTCCCTGATTTCCTGGCAACCAATGATTATTCTCGATTCCTATAGTTTTAAAGTTTAAGAGGATGTCATATAAAGGGATCATACATTGTGTAATCTTTTGAGACTGACATCTTTTCACTCAGCATAGTGCATCTGAGATTCATTCATGTTGTTTCATGTATCAGTAGATCGTTTTTGTTTATCGCCAAGTACTATTCTATTGCATGGATATACCACAATTTGTTTATTCCTTCACCAATGATAAGATTTTTTTTTCTGTTTGGAGACAATTATGAGTAATAGTGCTCTTGTATTCAGGTTTTTGCATAACAAGCCTTTCCCTTTTTCATGGGACAAGACTTGTCAGCCTCAGCACTACTGATAAGTTACACTGTGTAATTTTTTATTAGAGGGGACTGTCCTGGGCATTATAGGATGTTTTGTAGCATCTCTGGCCTCTAGCAACTAGATGCCAGTAATATCCATGGATTTAACAAGCAAAAATATCTCAAGATTTTAACAAACATCCCTTGGGTGAAAAATCACCCACCAATGAGAGCCTTTTTTTTTTTCTAAAAACCTAAAAGTAGATTGCTGGATCATATGAATGTTTACTTAACTTAATGAAAAATGGCACAATTGTATCATAGGGTAGTTGTAATAATTTGCATTCCCATCAGCAAAATGCATCCTCAGTAGCACATCTTATTGTTAACCTTTATTAGACATCTTTGACATGTGTATATCTTGCCATCTGCATATCTTCTTTGTAAAGAATCTGTTCAGGTCTCTTACCCATTTGTTTTTAATTTTTCTTTTTATTACTGAATTTATATATTCTAGATACAAGTCCCTTGTCAGATATTTGATTTGGAAATTTTTGTTTCAATATATGTTTAGTTTTTAAATGTTTTGGAGGGAAAATATTTTAAATACTGATTAATTTCACTTTACCCAATATTTCTTTTACAGATCATGCTTTTGGTGTCTTGTATAATAATTCTTTGAATAATCCAAGATTATAAAGATTTTCTCTATTTTCTTCTAAGCATTTTATAGGTTTTGATCCATTTTAAAGTAATGCTTTTGTACTGAATGAGATATAGGTTGAGGTTCTTTTGTTTTGATTTATTTATACTCAGTGTTCAATTGTTCCAGTGCAATTTATTGAAAAAATCATTTCTCCATTGAATTATCTATGCATTTTGCTAAAAATCAATTGATTCTATTTGCATAGATCTAGTTCAGCATTATCTGTTCCATTTCTTCCCTCTGCGTGTCTTTCTTTTTATTAGTGACACAATCTTTTAATAACTATAGGTCAGGAGTCAGTCTTAAAATAGGAAATGTTATGCCTCCAACTTGGCTCTTTTATTGGAAAATGGCATATCCTGTATATCTCTTTTTCCATTTACGTTTTAGAGCTAGCTTGATAATATCTACAAAATACCTGTTGAGATATTAACTGTGTGTATGAAATCTAATGATCAGTTTAGAGAGAATTGTCACATTCTTTTTCCTTCACCTTATCACAGTGTCTACAGCAACCAATATAATATAGAGTTGGGGTATTACAACCAGATATTCTTGCCTTATTCCTGACTTTTGGTAAGGAATGTTCAATTTTTCCCATTAAGTATGGTGATAGGTTTAATTTTTTTGTAGATAGTCTTTATCAGGTTCAGAAAGTTTTTTTTTTTTTTTAAGATTTTATTTATTTATTTGACAGACAGAGATTACAAGTAGGCAAGAGAGGCAGGAGGAGAGAGAGGAGGAAGCAGGCTTTCCGAGGAGCGGAGAACCCGATGTGGGGCTCGATCCCAGGACCCTGGGATCATGACCTGAGCTGAAAGCAGAGGCTTTAACCCACTGAGCCACCCAGGTGCCCCCAGGTTCAGAAAGTTTTAATTTACAACTAATTTCCAGAGTGTTTCTTATCCTAAATAGATATTGAATTTTATCAGTCCCTATCATTTAATCTGTTAATCTATGATTTAAATATATCTATTTATTTTTGAATGTTGGAAGCAAACTTGCATTCCTGAGATAAACCCTACATGATAATGAATGATGTTTCATTATTTTTATATATTGGCATATTAATTTGACTAATATTTTGTCAAAGATTTTTGTGTTCATGAAAGATACTGGACTGCCCTATTTTTTTTTATTGTCTTTATCTAGTTTTGCTATTAAAGTAATGGTTGCCACATAAAATTTTTTTTTCCTCTTTTCTGGAAGAGATTTTATAGATTTGGTGATATTTAAAAATTATTTTAAAAATTATTTTTTATTTTTACATTTTGAGAAGGTTTTATAACTATGAATTCAATTTCTTTAATAGAAAATAATTCTAATTTTCTACATTTTCTTGAAATTGTTTTTGTAATTCATATCTTTTAAGGAATTAGTAGTTTCTTAGGATCCTCTTAATTTTGTGATATTTGCCCTTTTTGTTTCCAGTGGTGCTCACTGAGTCCTCACTTTTTTCAAACCCTCATTTTCACTATCGCTTTTATGGATCTTTTTGGTCAAGCAGCTTTTGGTTTAATATATTTTTCTCTATG
The DNA here is from genome assembly GCA_004024625.1 of Mellivora capensis. Lineage (NCBI taxonomy): Eukaryota > Metazoa > Chordata > Mammalia > Carnivora > Mustelidae > Mellivora > Mellivora capensis. The sequence continues at coordinate 838 of PISX010020776.1, read as the reverse complement.
ATTTTCTGTTTTCAGTTTATCAATTTCTGCTCTTTATTTCCTTCTGCAAGAATTGCATTTTGTTTGCTCTTTATTTCTAGTTTCTTTTTTTAAAATTTCTAGTTTCTTGAGTTAGAAGCTTTGATTATTGATTTTTTCTTTTTTCTAACATACACATTTATAGTATAAATTTCTTTCTGTGTGCTGCTTTATCTGCATCTCTCAATTTTTGATATGTTGTATTTTAACTTTTAATCAATTTAAATTTTTAAAAAATTTCCTTATGAAATTCTTTGATCTAGGTATTATTTATGAATACATTGTTTATTATCAAATTATTTGAGTTTTAGCAAACACTTTCTTAAAAAATATTTTTGCTTTTATTATGGCCAAAGAATATACTTTTTTTTTAAATTTAATAAATTTATTTATTTTAATTTCTTTCCAGCGTAACAGAATTCATAGTTTTTGCACCACACCCAGTGCTCCATGCAATGCGTGCCCTCCATAATACCCACCACCTGGTTCCCCCAACCTCCCATAAATTTATTTTCTGACAAAGAATATGGTCTATCTTAGGGAATGTTCCATGTCTACTTGCAAAGAATGTGTATTTTAACTGATTTGGATGGAATGTTCTATAAATAACAGGTTGGCAGATAAGGTTCTGCAGGTCATCTAAATTCTTACTCGTTTTTTTTGTCTACCTATTTTATCAATTACTGAGAAATGACTGTTTAAATGTCCAACTAAAGTCACAGATTTGTCTGTTTCTCCTTTTAGATTAATGTTATTGCTTCATGTATTTTAAAGCCATGTTGTTACATGTAGACACAGTATTATTAGATCTTTGTGATGA
>PISX010020775.1:0-29525 GCA_004024625.1 Mellivora capensis | reverse complement strand
ATGTTAAAGGAAATCCTTCATTCAGAAAGAGTTTGAAATTAGATGAAAATGTGAATTTTACAAAGAAAAGAAGGTGCAAGAAACAGTAAAAAATTAAGGTAAACATAAAGGTTTTTACTTACCTTTGATGACTTTAAAAGATATAAGACTGCCCAAACCAAAAATAGTAATAATGTACTGTGGGATTTTTTGTATATGTGGAAGTAAAATATATGATAATGATAACATAAAAGATAAAATAGAGGAATGTAATAAACTATATTCGAAGGTAAATTATGATAAATTAAGATGTAAATGGAAAACCCTACCTAGATTGAATACTTAAAAAAAAAAGAAGAAAAGGTAGTGTTAATAAGCCAATAAAGGAGATAAAATAGTCCAAAAAAAATGAAAGAAGAGAAATAAATTGATAAGACAATAGAAAGCAAATAGCAAGATGGTACATAAATAATAGTCCTATTATTAAACTAATAGTTATATTAAATGCAAATAGCCTAAACACTTCAATTAAATGGCAACCATCATCAAATTGGATGAAAAGGAAATAGCCAACTATATATTGTCTACAAGAAACCTCTTTGGCAACAAATAAGTTAGAAGCAAAAGGAAGGAAAAGTATGTATTATTCAACACTGATCAAAACAAAGTTGTAATTATTAAAATCATATCAAAATAAACATCAGAATAAGTAAAAATCAGGGAGAAAAAAGATGTACATAATGGTATAGAAGTGGTATCAAGAAGACATACTAATCTGAATGCATATACACCAAATGACAGAGCTCTAAAATATAAAAATCAAAAATTGATTAAATTAAAAGAAGACATAGACAAATTTATTGTTAAACTTCACTTCTCTCTGAATCACTATTACAGTGTAAGAGAGCATATCAGTAAAGACATAGAAGGCTGAAACAATACTATAAAGCAACTTGACCTGACATTTGTACAACTCTTCATCTAAAAGTGGGGATATATATAGTTTTTACAAATGCTCTTGGAAACTCCACAAAGATATAGTGAGACATAAAACAAACATCAACGATTTAAAAAGTTTAAATGAGTATGTGTTATAATTACAATGGAACTAACCTGGAAATCACTATGAGAAAAATGCCTGGAAAATCCCGAAATGTTTATAATTTAAGCAACACTTCTAAATAACCACAGGCCAATGAAGAAAACATAAAGGAAATTATAAAATATTTTGCACTGTGTAAAAAAGAAAACACAATATATCAAAATTTGTGGAATAAAGCTAAAGCAATACCTAAAACGTAGTTTCAGCATTGGATGCTTAAATTTAAAAAAAGAATAAAGGTCTCAAATCCATATTTAAATTTCTACCTGAAGAAACTATAGTTGAAGACCAAATTATATCCAAAATAAGGAGAAAGAAATAATAAAACAACATACAACACATATATGTGTGTGTGTGTGTGTGTGTGTGTGTGTGTGTGTGTGGTGTCTACAGCAATAAGATGTGAAATTTGGTTCAAATTACTTACTTTATTCTCAAACACAGGATTTCCTTAAAATTATCAAAACACTGAGAGGTAAAACAGAATTGACAGGATTTTTATAATGAAAGCTAATTGTCAAAAAAGTTGGACTTTCTAGTAAGACTCATCTTTATGGAGATGGAAATTTATTTTAAATATTTCCTAGCCAACTAAATATACAGAGTTATAGTTGCTTACTTCCTCTTGGAAAATAAACCTTCATAAAGCTTTCATAATGTTTCAACTACTCCATTTTTTCCCCACACATAGATTACTTTAAGATCTGGATTCTCCTCCAAAGAGAAACAAAGGGCTGTCCAACTTTAAACAAGTTATTTAATAAATTCTAAAATTTATGAAGCCCATTTGGCTCTAAGAAATAATATCCAATTTAAATTCCAAATCACAGTTTATAGAGTTATTTTTAACTTTTAAAATTACTTGTCTTTAAAATATGCCAATTATATATAGACTTCATTCTGGTTTATAAAAAGTAAAAGCTATATTAACAAACACAACTTATTATTTGACACATTTTATTACTGGAAAATAATCTACTCAGCTAAAAGTCACTTATTCTAGGTTCAAATATTTTGGCACTTAAGAATGAAAGATTTTCATTAGATACTGATTAACATAATTTTTTCTGGCAATATAAATCTCCTTTTTGACATTTTAATTAATTTTAGAACCTCTGTTTAATTCAAAGTAATAGATTACTACAAGTGGTTAAAAATTATTATAGCCTGTATTAATGATAGATGTTTTAGACCATACAAAACTGTGTGTTTCAATTTGACCTTCTTATGGAATTAAGTAATATATTCCCCATCCTGGGATTCTTACTACTTGACAGATTAATAAATACAGTTACAAGAATTGCAGGGCTGTATCATTTTCCATGTAGTAAGCATCCATGATATAAATACACATAGTCGACTTATTATAATGAATAACTAATGGGTTATTATTACCAGCCAACATTTGTTAAACTTTGCTTGTAAACAAGATGATTTATCATCAGATTCTCAAGCTGTAAAAGCTTTTAAAATAGTAAACTCCAGGAGATGGAAAAAGAAAAATACAAGATACATTAATCCAACCTTTCTAAAGGGCACAGTGTGCACTGTAAATAAGAGCTGGATTGTTCATTAAAATCTTCTGCAAGAAGCAGCAAAGAGAAGCATAATGATTAAATTAACTAAGAAAGGATCAAAAAGGAATATGTGAGTCAGAGGAGAATTTGAATTTAAAAGTGTATTCATAAATATTATTAAATATGACATGATTAAGATTTTGCTTCATTATTAATTCAATCTGAATCCACTTCTAAAATGACAGTTACCTCTATTTCACAATTTTCTTACTCACAAGCTCAACTCTAGTTGAATGTATGTGCTGATCAACTTTTCCATCCTTGACCTTCTGTTTTCATCTAGTCTATCAATATAAGAAAAATCAACAACTATACACCAAATGTTGAACATATTTTCAGCACCTTACAGTTTTAGAGTGGTATAAGACCATTTAAAGCTATGGAACCAGAACACTCTAACTGATCAATTTTACCCTTCCCCAATTCAGATAAGCTTTATAGCCTTTGTTTTTGAAAGATGGTCAATGTTATCAAAGACAAAAACCATAGGAACTCCAAAGCCTGGTAGACCAGAGAAACATTCTGTTCTACTTCTTATTCCTTCCTATGTGTGAGATACCATTCTAAGTTCCCTCTGATGGAAATGTTATATTATATTTATTATGAAACAATATAAAAGCAGGTAATATCTCTCACTTTTACAACATCATTTTTATATAACCTTTTATCTATTCAACAAGTATTAAGTGTCTATTAATAATTTATTAACTACTAATGTAGTCATTTCTACATAATTTCTAAAATGTTAACTCATCTTTTGGCCTGAAAAGTTTTCTTTCAATTTCTATAATTAATTTAAAAGGTATCAGTCTTGGTTTTTTGTTCTGTTGCTGTTTTGTAAATCTTTCATAGCCCATGGTTAAAAATAGTGTAACTCTAACCTAAAATAAAAATAAACTTGAATGTCTATAGGACAGTGAGCCCGACAAGAACAGATGGAGTTAAAAGGAAAAGGAATAGGACTTATTACATGGTGAAAGTTAAAGGACAGGATTACCAAGAGGTAAGTGGTCAGTAAAGATAAATGTGCAAGAAAGAAACCAAAAATAGTAAAGTAACAAAGGATGGTACTAGATCTAAAAACTATATTATGGGTGGTAGTCATGAGAAAAATTTCAGAAGAGAGCACCACTTGAAAAGAAGTTCATATAATTGATCAGCAGAGTTAAGTCATAGTTACATTTATCATACATAGTGATTCACTATTACAGCCTAATCACTGTCCAGGTGTTCCTTTGATATAGCATAACCTTATTTTTCTTCCTAAAAACAGCTTGATTAATATATAATACATATTTTTACTTTTAGATACATATTTCTGGAATTAAGATTGCTTAAAAGTATATTTATCCTACTCTGACAATTTCTTAAGTTTTACTTCAATTCTTTTTACTATAGCTGAGTTTAAGTAACAATGAATTAAACTTCTGTTAAAAATAGAAAATATATAATGTCCTATTTTTCTAAAAGCATTTCATATCATATTTATCTTAGTGAAAGCAGTATTATTGTTTATCTAATTATATTAATAATATTTATCCAAAATAAAACTTTTAAAAGACATACACAACATAAAAAAAGTAAACGCCATCTGAATCCCACCATTCAGGAAAACCATTATAAACACTATGGAGTCTATTATTTCATACATTTCTTCAACAATGACTTTAACATTAGTTGTCATTTATATAACTCTCATCTATTTATTAAGTAAAACATATATAGTAGAGTTTATTATATTGTTATATAGTAAAATGTACAAATCACTCTGTTAACCCTTACATAAGACTATTCTAGTCTAAGTGTGACTTCTATATCCATTCATGTGACTGAAACTATAACAGCAAATGAAAGTCATTTCTTACTGCATACTTAATGTAATCACTTAGGTGTTCTAGGTAATGGTTGTCTGCTACAAATCAGGTTAGATTTACTGATAGAGAGTGGAAAAGGCAAAGGAATCTCCTTGTATAAGAGTCAGATAATAATATATTTTATGGAACTGAATTTACTGAGTTATATGATTTTTTGATTTATTTGTTTACATGCTCAAGATTTTTTTAAAAGATTTTATTTATTTGGCAGAGAGAGAGGTGTCACAAGCAGACAGAGAGGCAGGCAGAGAGAGGCAGAGAGGTAATTCTTGAGTCCAGGCTCCCCGCTGAGCAGAGAGCCCAATGCAGGGCTCAATACCAGGACCCTGAGATCATGACCTGAGCCGAAGGCAGAGGCTTAACCCACTGAGCCACTCAGGTGCCCCCATGCTCAAGATTTTTTTAAGTGTTATATTCTAGCAAGATACTCTATTCATTTATCCAATGAACATTTAATGTCTATTTAAAAATCAAAAATCAAAACAAAATATGAAAAACTTCACTGTTTTATAGGTGAAATAACCTCAAAAGATAGTAAGTAACTCAAAAATTAACAAGGACTGAGGAAGTGTTCAGAATCAAATGTTCATCTACCTTTGAATATTGACTAATTAACAAGCCAAGGACCTGTACAATGTCATATTTACACATCTAGGATTAGATAACCCAAGAAGTAATTAATTATTGTGTAATAAATGGAAACTATATTATATTAAAGGTAGAAATGATAGAATAAGGTTAATTGATATTTAATGGGCTCTTTTAAACAAAAATTATCTCACCTAATCCTCATCTAACCCCTTTCGCAGGATAGTATTATCTCACTTTTTTAAAAAATTAAATTATGTGGCCAGCCTCACAACTAAGATTACGACAGAATAAATATTCAAACCCAGATCCATTTGACATAAAATCTCAAATTTCCATTATTCCATGTAGTTCCTAGATGAAAAAATATATGTCAGATCTTAGAAACTCTTCCTAAAGCCTATGATAAAGCTCTGCAGACTGGCATGATGTAACATATGAGTCAGAAATGTCTATTCTGGTTATTTTGATCACCTGCATGGACTGGACGTATCTGCCAGGGAATACTTAATGGATCTTTAAAGTAGCTTAAGTAACTATACCAACCATGACTTTTCCATCTATGTAAACACCTTGTAAAAATGTATTTCAAAGTTGATAAGGGAGGTGCCTGTTGGCTCAGTCAGTTAAGCACCCAACTCTTGATTTTGGCTTGGTTCATGATCTCAGGTCATGGGACAGAGCCTGGATTAGGGCTCCATGCTCAGCACAGAGTCAGCTTGTGCTTCTCCCTCTGTTCCTCCCCCACTTGCTCTCTCTCTTTCTCAAATAAGTAACTAAAATCTTTTTTTAAAAGTTGATAAGGTAACTATGTTTTCTATTTGATAGTTTTAAATAAGCACAATGCATTAATGTAAAAGCTAAATCAAAATCTTGTGATAAGCACAAAAGCTAAAAGCTGCAGAGTAGATGCAGGTTTTATTGTCTGTTTCTACTTATTAGGGAAGGGAAGTTGAAGATTGAGTAGGAAAGGTCAATGGGAACGAAACTTTATTAAAGATCTGCAACATGCCAGGTACTTTGACACTATCTCACTAATCTTCATTTTAAAAAAAACACCTTTCTTAATGAGGAAATACATGTTTATACACTTACTACAAAGGTAGTCTCACAATCTGGTATCCACAGTCTGAATCTTGGCCAGAAGTATCTTTAGAATACTTTTATTGCTTGCCAAATTTAAAAAACAGAGGACTGAACACAGAAACTATATATCCACCTTCTCTGAGACTTCAAAATATCTAATAATACTGAACATGGAAACAAGTGATACCCAGTTTGGATGAGGTACAGACACTCAGATCACCAAATCCCCATCCTGACAATTTCACTCATTTCAGTTTTACCAGGTCATTGTAGGCATGGCATTTAGATTTAGATTTGTGATCTGGTTTGGGGTAAATTGTCAAGATTATATATCTAGTAAGGCACAAGGTTTAAAATCAAAGCCATGTCTGTTTCTCTCCAAAGACCATACTCACATTTACGGTTCCTGGTAAAGTCTCTTTGTGTATAGAGAAAAACACTGAAATTTTCCATAAGTAATTCTGATTTTCTCCTGCCTTTTAAAAATCATTGCTGATAGCAGCATTTTCCTGAATATCAAAGTCTTATCTTATTTTTTTATTTTTAGCTCAATTACTCACTTTTCCGGTATATTGCATATAGACTCAAGGCACAATAAATTCAGAGAATCATAAGTTAATATCATTATTGTTCTACCTCATTTAGGTGTGTCTTGTGGTTCTATAAAAAGTACAAATAACACTGAAAAGCTTTATTTAATTCAATGAAAGCTGTAAATAATACACTTTATGTATCACTTCATGTATCAGTAAAATGAACCAAATCTTTATAGTGTTTAAACTTTTTATTAAAACTAACCAGCTTGTGTTCTGTGTTGCCCCCAAGCACCTTTATGATTTAAGAGAACTTCAAAGGAACTCACAGTTAATATCTAAATATTACTGACACAATAGAGAAATAGTTCAATATATACACATTTAACATTGTTAAGGATGTAAGTGCAAAAAGCATGATATTTGGACAGTCATGGGCATAGAGATGTGCTTTTTGGCTTAAAGAGGGTAAGCTTCTCAAGATGGGCAACTTAAATGAGTTTATTCTGTTAGCCTGGAAACTCCTATATTATCAATGAGGGTTTTGAAAGAGGTGGTACCAATATAAGCCATAGCATTTTTTTTCAATACATCCGCAAAGTTTATTTGGCTACTATTTAAATACAGATGAGCCAAGAAAACTAATGAATTACTTTGGTTGGTATTAGGTCTTCCATACCTTCTATGAGCACACTGCTATTAAAACTAGCCCCAGACGGCTGGCTTTGCATTTCTTCGTTTTTATGCTGGAAAAACTATGTCATCTTGTTCTTAAATAAATTAAAACCATCTTAACATTGGAAAAGCTACTAGTTTACAAAATAAATAAAATAAAACCAAACAACATTTTCATGAGGAATAATCATAAAATATTACTGTTGACCTCACAAAGAGACAAATTTCCCCATGTTGAAATATAATTACAGGCACTAAGTAGTAACATTGACCTTTCCCATCTGTTTTAGAAAAATCAAAGAATATAGGCTCAAGTAAAAAATCTCCACAGTAAGATTAGGTTAATGAATTTTAAATTATTTTAGAAAGCCACATAAGCCCAGAATATTTTAATTAATATTTAATATTAATATTTGAATACATAACCATAAAGTTATATTGCTTTATTGCATATATATGTATATACATATATATGTATATATGTATGTATATATATTATATATGTATATATGTATAATACGTATATATATGTATATACGTATATATATTGCTATATATGTATATAAATGCTTCTCATTTATATACATTTTTGGCAATAGATCATTAGTTTCATCTAACAAAGTTAAAATGTATATGAATTTTTAAAAAAATTTCGAGTTTATGGGGCACCTAGATGGCTCAGTCAGTTGAGCATGTGACTCTTGTTTTGGCTCAGGTCATGATCTCATGGGTCCTGAGATCTATTGCCCCCAATCCCCACCCTGCATCAGGATCCAGGCTCCACAGTAGGGAGTCAGCTTGAAGATATTCTCCCTCTGCCCCTCCCCCTACTCTCTAAATCAGTCAATCAATCTAAAAATAATAATAATGTTTTCAGGAAAATCACACTACCAGTTAACCTTTTAGAATGCTCTATAGTTCCAGGATTATGAGTGTCTTGCTAAAGTAGAAATTTCTTTTAATTTCTTGCTCTTTTACTTCCTGTAGATAGCCCTCAGCTTAAAATCTTCCCACATCTTCCTTAACAGTGTCTACCTATAATAACCAGAGGCTATGTAAAAACAGTGAGCTAATAACATAACCAAAATTTTTTTTAAGGTCTTATTTATTAATTTGACAGAGAGAGCACAAGCAGGGGAATGGCAGGCAGAGAGAATGGGAGAAGTAGGACTCCCAATGAGTGCAATGCTGGGCTTGATCCCAGTATCCTGGGATCATGACCTGAGCAGAAAGCAAATGCATAACCCACTGAGCCACCCAGGCACCCCAAAATATTTTCTATGTAACTTTTATATATAACCAATCAGTGTTCTGAAAAGTAGGTAAAAATTCATTTTTTTAAAATTCCTAGACATTATTTTAAAATTTTTTCTACATATCCCACTAGAAACATTTATATAATGTTGAATAACTGACATTACATGTTTTCTGAGTTTTGTTTCAGCCCAATATTATGAGTAAGATAGCTTAGAACTGCTTTAAGAGGTGCCTGGGTGACTGAGTTGATTGAACATGACACCCTCAGTTTTAGTACCAGTACTCAGTGCAGAGTCTACTTCAGATTCTTTCTCCCTCTGCCTCTCCCTCCTCCTCTACCCTCCAACTTGCACTCTCCCTCTCTCTCTCTCTCTCTCAAATAAATAAATAATCTTTTTAAAAATAAATAAATAAATAAATAAAACTGCTTCAATTGTTATGTTTAATTTCTTTATACAGATCTATAGCTAGGCATTAATAACTCCTCTACTTTACCTATCAAATTGACTTTCAAAATAAAATTATTTTTATAACATAATTTCTATTTTTAAGGAAGTTGATAAAATGTAAAACAAATGTACTTACTTAAAATCCCTTTAAAAATATATCTTTCTCAGTGCTCCTGGGTGACTCAGTGGGTTAAAGCCTCTGCCTTTGGTTCAGGTCATGATCTCAGGGTCCTGGGATCGAGCCTCACATTGGGCTTTCTGCTCAGCAGGGAACCTGATTCCTCTCTCTCTGCCTGTCTCTCTGCCTACTTGTGATCCGTCAAATAAATAAATAAAATCTTTAAAACAAAAGAAAGCTTTAAAAAATATATCTTTGTCCATTTCTCAATAAAATACATTTCTCAATTAATGATAAAGTCATCACACCTCTAAATTCTTCCTTCTCCTGATAAATGGTTGATGCTCATTCATGGATGAATTATAGGGAAGGAAATACCAACATCATTCTCCTTCAAGGACTGAAATCTTAATTCTTTGGGTAATAGAATGGTGGTACTAGTGATGTTGAAAACATAATACCAATAAATTCCAGCTCCTAGATTGTCATAATAATAAATAAGAAGTTATTTTTAAAATACTAGAAGCATGGGTACCTCACAAATTATTAAAATGTCATAGTCAGACCTGATAATGTATGTTTTAAACACCTAAGTGCAAAAATTCTTGGACCAATGAACTACTATAACGTATTATACAGGCTTTAGATTACTGAATGAATAAACAACAGAGGATTCCAAAAACTGCTTGCACTCTTAGATCAGAATATGAAAAGAGTTCAAAGGATATCCTTGAAGTTTCCTAATAACTAAGGTAAGAAATGAATGTCCCATTAATGACTAATTAAATTGTTAGAACTGTAATAAATCTGAGAATCTGGAAGACATGAAATGGCTGTCTTAGAGATAACAATTTTGTCTAAAATGTTGGAAAGTGTGTAACTCTGAATTGGTACACCCAAGAATAGAGTGGCTTTTGTTTTCTTTTCCATTTTTAGATAGAATCCAAAAGTAGTCTGAGAGTAATCAAAGGTCTTGGTAAGAAACATGAATGTTGAAATGGAGGAAATGTGGATTTGATTGCCAATTCTACCCCTCACAAGTTCTGTGCTTTGGGATAAATTAGTCAACCTTACTAGATTTGGTTCAGTGGAAGTAACATGAAATCATTTGATAATTATTGAACATCTGTCTCTACAGAACACCATTCTAGTGATAGAAGTTCAGCAATGAACAAGACAGACAAGATCCATGATATCACGGGGCTTAAACTATTTAAGTTGTCAGGGCAGGGAAAACAATAACAGGTAAGCAAAATAGAAAGAAAATTTTATGTATTTATATTGTAGGTAAGCATGACATAAAAGTAAATGGTGAGTTAAAGAGAACCTGGGACCTTCTTTAGGTGAAGTATTATGAAGGACCTCGCTGAGAAAGAAATATTTGAGGTAAAACAGGAGGAAAACCCTCCTACACAAAGATCAGAAGACAGAATGGTCCAAAGAAAGGATATATGCATTTCATTAGCCATCCATCAGTAACTCTAACCAAAAGGAAAAGCATTTATCAATGATTCCTATACCATAATTCCTACATGGGACATATTTGAACATAAAAAATGACAAGTATATAATTTGCATCTACTATTCTCATCACTTTGTGATAGATCATTAAGGATCATGGCATATAATACTGGTGGCATTCTTGAAATTCTGGCTATTGATCCCAGAAAACAATGTATAGGTGAAAAATCCACATGATGGGAAAAGCAAAGATTGAACAGGCCAAGAGGAAAAAAGAAGCAAATGCTTCTAGGCCAGAGGAGAGACAGGGAAGAGGATTTTAGGAATCATGGTCCAAAGAGGTTACATGAAATAGAATCCAGCCCATGTTTATCTACTAACTCACTCAATGTGAAAAGAAGGAAGAAAAGTAAGGGGGGGAGGGGAGTGTAACCTAATACAGCTAGATATTTTTAGTATATTGTATGATTATCCTGTATTACAATCCTATTTGAACTACCTGTATCTCTACTTAGCAACTAAGCTTGCATGACTGTATGAGCTTACAGAACTCACTTCCTTAACAGGATTGACTAGGTGATGTCAAAGTTCTTTTAATTCTAAAAGTCCATGCTCCTGAAAACAGGAAAAGAAAATTATCTGTGTAAGTACATATAATGGATATAAAGGTCTTAAAAATAATTGATCATATGACTTTTCAATCTTCATAAAGAGAGACATCAAGAATATTTGGTGAGGAATTGCAGCCTTAAAAATATAAAACTCAGTTTCTTGGGAGATGGATGAAAAATGGAACATTCAGACAGAGAAGACATGTAAAGAGGCCCTAGGAGATCTGCGGGGAAATCTGAATAGCCATCCAAACTAATCAAGCCTTATCCAAACCAAATATCCAGGCCTTTTGAAGTTTGCCAGTCACTAATCAAAACCCCAGTAAATGCTTAGTATCTCAGACAGTTTTAAATAACATCGAACCAACTATCATGTAATGTAATGAGTAAAGCCAAATCTGGATTTTGTCTTAGAGCTACATAGACACACAAAACTTTTTTTTAAGTTTTTATTTATTTATTGGACAGACAGAGATTACAAGTAGGCAGAGAGGCAGGCAGAGAGAAAGGAGGAAGCAGGTTCCCTGCTGAGCAGAAAGCCTGATGCGGGGCTCGATCCCAGAATGCTGGAATCATGACCTGAGCTGAAGGCAGGGGCTTTAACTCACTGAGCCACCCAGGCACCCCAACACACAAAACTTTTTATAAAGTAACACTAGCCACATAAAAATTTTAAGATACTTTTAATTATTCTTATGTTATTTAACTCTTAAAATCATCCCAGGGATTTTTTTAAAAGAGGTTACAAAAACCAGCTTTCCATAAAAAAGTGAATTACTAATTGTAACTGTCTGAAAAATTAAAAGTTAAGTAAGACTTTGCAAGTACTGTTTTAGGCTCTACTGCAAACACTGCAAAAAATTAAAATTTTCTAATGAGGAATTAACTGCCCAAGGTTCTTATATTATGTTGCTGTTCTAAGTGGACAAATTTTGAACCTAAAGTAAATTAATAGTGCTACTTTGATCTTAATGCATTCTAAATTATAACAATATTTTGTCACATAAAAACTCTGATATCAATCAGCTTTCTGCAATTATGGTATAAATCAATATGTTGGTCAATTTCTTTTAGAAAGATCTTTTAAAATCTCAATAAAATTATGAAGTATTAAAATATAATCTCCACATACTTTATTGATTTAATTTGACATTAAATAAATATATTGCCACAAAATGCTATTACTGTCTTTTTTCCCACTTTTAATGAACTCATTTCTTTTCCTTGAAACAAAATTGATGAAATGTCAGAATGGAAAAACATTGAGTTTTGCTAAAGAAAAAAAATTTACTCTTAGTAAAACACACATGTTCTCTTTTTCCCCAATGAAAGTGCCATGTGTACATTATGTTAAAATGAGAAAAAAAGAAAAAGTGAGTCTGTGAATTTGTGTGCATGTGTAAGCCTATCTAGAAAGGCAAAGAAAAAAAACATTGAGAATTCAAAGAAGATGGGGATCACGTTGCTGTCTTCCTTATGAAGGGGCAAGGGTCAGGGCATGGAAGAAGAACTCAGGTGACACCACTAACAGGACTCTCAGTCACTTGCTATTGTATTTTTATATTTGAATTATCTACACAGTACTCATCCAATATTTCCTTGTTTATTTAATTATTACTGATTTGTTGGTTGCTCAATTTCTATCTGATTCCAGAGAATGTTAAATTCATGACAGCAAACATATTAATTCTCTTATTCATCATGTATCATCCTCAAGTTGATGGAAAATAATTGGCCTTTAATCTAGCAATGAGTGAATGTAATACCAATTAGCAAGAAAATTGAGTCTCACAAAACTTAAAATATGTAAGAAGCAAAGGAAGTAAACTAAACCTTGGTCACACCAAAAAGAAAAAAAAATTAAATAAAGAAACAAAATATAACAGCAAAAATAAAATGAGAGAGAAATAATATAGCAAGTATTTTAGCTATTTCAATAAATATAAAAAGGTTGCTTTCTGTTTGACAAAGTACAGCATCCTTTCTTGATCAAAACTCTTCAAAGTGTAGGGATAGAGGGTACATACCTCAATTTCATCAAAGCCATCTATGAAAAACCCTTAGTGAATATCATTCTCAATAGGGAAAAACTGAGAGCTTTTCTGCTAAGGTCAGGAATACGGCAGGGATGTCCATTATCACCACTGCTATTCAACATAGTACTAGAAGTCCTAGCCTTAGCAACCAGACAACAAAAAGAAAAAGGCATCCGAATCAGCAAAGAAGAAGTCAAACTCTCACTCTTTGAAGATGATATGATACTTTATGTGGAAAACCCCAAAAGAATCCACTCCAAAACTGTTAGAACTCATATAGGAATTCAGTAAAGTGTCAGGGTATAATACCAATGCACAGAAGTCAGTTGCATTTCTAAATACCAACAGCAAGATAGAAGAAAGAAATTAACGAGTCACTCCCATTTACAACTGCACCCAAAACCATAAGATACCAAGGAATAAACCTATCCAAAGAGGCAAAGAATCTGTGCTCAGAAAACTATAAAGTACTCGTGAAAGAAATTGAGAAAGACACAAAGACATGGAAAAACATTCCATGTTCATGGATTGGAAGAACAAATATTGTGAAAATGTCTATGCTACCTAAAGCAATCTAAACTTTTAATGCAATCCCTACCAAAATACCATCAATTTTATTTCAAAGCAGTGGAACAAACAATCCTAAAATTTATACGGAACCAGAATAGACCCCAAATAGCCAGAGGAATGTTGAAAAAGAAAGCCAAAGTTGGTGGCATCCCAATTCCAGACTTCAAGCTCTATTACAAAGTTGTCATCATCAAGACAGTATGCTACTGGCACAAAAACAGACACACAGATCAATGGAACAGAATAAAGAGCCCAGAAATAGACCCTCAACTCTATGGTCAACTAATCTTTGACAAAGCAGGAAAGAATGTCCAATGGAAAAAAGACAGTCTCTTCAACAAATGGTGTTGGAAAATTGGACAGTCACATACAGAAGAATGGAACTGGGCCATTTTCTTATAACACAAACAAAAGTAGACTCAAAATGGATGAAAGATCTCAACATGAGACAGGAATCCATCAAAATCCTTGAGGAGAACACAGGCAGCAACTTCTTCAACCTCAGTCACAGAAACTTCTTCCTAGAAACATCACCAAAGGCAAGGGCAAAAATGAACTATTGGGACTTCATCAAGTTAAAAAGCTTTTCCACAGCAAAGAAACCAGTCAACAAATCCAAAAGACAGCTTACAGAATGGGAGAAGATATTCACAAATGCAATTTCAGATAAAGGGCTAGTATCCAAAATCTATAAAGAACTAATCAAACTCAACACCCAAAGAACAAATAATACAATCAAGAAATGGGCAGAGGACATGAACAGACATTTCTGCAAAGAAGACATCCAAATGGCCGAAAAACACATGAAAGTGTTCCACATCAATCAGCATCAGAGAAATACAAATCAAAACCATAATGAGATACCACCTCATACCAGTCAGAATGGCTAAAATTAACAGTCAGGAAACAACAGATGTTGAAGAGAATGCAGAGAAAGGGGAACCCTCCTACACTGTTGGTGGGAATGCAAGCTGGTGAAGCCACTCTGGAAAACAGCATGGAGCTTCCTCAAAAAGTTGAAAACAGAGCTACCCTATGACCAAGCAATCGCGCTACTGGGTATTTACACTAAAGATGCAAATGTAGTGATCTGAAGGGGCATGTGCTCCTGAATGTTTATAGCAGCGATGTCCACAACAGCTAAACTATGGAAAGAACCTAGATGTTCATCAACAGATGAATGGAGAAAGAAGATGTGGTATATATATACAATGGAATACTATGCAGCCATCAAAAGAAATGAAATCTTGCCATTTGCAACGATGTGGATGGAACTAGAGGGTATTATGCTGAGTGAAATAAGTCAGTCAGAGAAAGACAAATATCATATGATCTCCCTGATATGAGGAGTTTGAGTGGCAGAGTGGGTGGTTTGTAGGGTAGGGAAGGAAAAAATGAAACAAGATGGGATCTGGAGGGAGACAAACTATAAGAGACTCTTAATCTCACAAAACAAACTGAGGTTGCTTGGGGGAGTGGAGTTATGGAGAGGGTGGTTGGGTTATGGACATTGGGGAGGGTATGTGATATGGTAAGTGCTGTGAAGTGTGTAAGCCTGATGACTCACAGACTTGTACCCCTGGGGCAAATAATACATTATATATTAATAAAATAATTAATTAAAACTGAAAAAAAAGGTTGCTTTCTCCTACAAAAAGATAATCAAACTTTTTTAATCAGTTTTTTGTTATTTTCAAAAACTACATCCAAAGCAATGACAATGAAAGACTGAAAATTTAAAAATTAGGAAATATGAAAAATGAAATTGATATTTATTAGATAATAATGATGAAATAATTAATATTAAAGTGAAATTTAATGTCAATGACATTGAAATAGAAAAGGGGAGACATTGTAACACATTGGCAAATGATCCAATACATCAGGAAGACAGAACAAGGAGCCACCTGGGTGGCTCAGTCGATTAAGCATCTTCCTTTGGCTCAAGTCATGATCCCAGTGTCCTGGGATCAAGTCCTACATCAGGCTCCTTGCTCATGGAGGAGCCTGCTTCTCCCTCTGCCTGCCCCTCACCCTACACTCTTTCTCTCTCTCTGACAAACAAATAAATAAAACCTTTAAAAAAAAGAAGAAGAAGATAGAACCCAACAGACCATTAAGCATTAAACAACATGAAAATTTTAAAAAGATTTTATTTATTTATTTGAGATAGAGTGAGAGAGTGAGCACGAGATGGGGAGAGGATCAGAGAGAGAAGTAGACTCCCTGCTGAGCAGGGAGCCACATGTGAGACTCAATCCCAGGACTCTGGGACAATGACATGAGCCAAAGGCAGTCGCTTAACCAACTGAGCCACCCAGGCACCCAACATGAAATTTTTTAAAATTAAGAACTCTCAGTATAAAATGGCTAACAGACACCTGAAAAAATGTTCATCATCATTAGCCATCAGGGAGATTCAAATCAAAACCACATTGAGATACCACCTTACACCATTTAGAATTGTCAAAATTAACAAGACAGTAAACAACAAGTGTTGGAGAGGTTGTAGAGAAAGGTGAACCCTCTTACACTGTTGATAGGAATGCAAGTTGTTGCAGCCACTTTGGAAAACAGTGTGGAGATTCCTTAAAAAATTGAAAACAAAGCTACCCTATGATCCTGCAATTGCACTGCTGGGTATTTACTCCAAAGATACAGATGTAGTGAAAAGAAGGGCCACCTGTACCCCATTGTTCATAGCAGCAATGGCCATAGTCACTAAACTGTGGAAAGAACCAAGATGCCCTTCAACAGATGAATGGATAAAGAAGATATAGTCTATATTTACAATGGAGTATTATGCCTCCTTCAGAAAGAATGACTATCCAACTTCTGTATCAACATAAATGGGACTGGAAGAGATTATGCTGAGTGAAATAGGTCAAGCAGAGAGAGTCAAGTATCATATGGTTTCACTAACTTGTGGAGCATAAGGAAGGCCATGGAGGACATTGGGAGATGGAGAGGAGAAGTGAGTTGGGGGAAATCGGAGGGGTAGATAATCCATGAGAGACTGTGTACTCTGAGAAAAAAACTGAGGGTTTTGGAGGGGGGCAGGGTTGGGTTAGCTCAGTGGTGGGTATTAAGGAGAGGACATATTGCATGGAGCACTGGGTGTGGTGCATAAATAATGAATTATGGATCACTGAATAAAAAATAAGACCAATTAAATGAAAAAAAAAAGAACTGCCAGTATAAAAAGATTAACTTGGTTAAAATATAATTATAGGAAAAGACTTTATTACATCTTTTTCAGATTTTTTCATTGTGAGTTGTCAAAACGTAAAGAATACAGGTTAGTCAGTTGATTAAATTAACTGACTTTTTACATCTATAAAGCAGTACATTAGAAATAGAGAACCTACATTCTTATGTTCATAGAATTTTAAAATATACAGTTTTGGGGTGTCTGGGTGGCTCAGTGGATTAAAGCCTCTGCCCTCAGCTCAGGTCATGATCCCAGGGTCCTGGGATCAAGCCCCACATTGGGCTCTCTGGTCAGCGGGGAGCCTGCTTCCTCCACTCTCTCTCTGTGATCTCTGTCAAATAAATTTTAAAAATCTTTAAAAAAAAATTGATAACATGTCATATTTTTAGAACTGTAAAAATTTTTTTAAAGATTTTATTTATTTATTTGACAGAGATCCTAAGTAGACAGAGAGGCAGGCAGAGAGAAAGAGGGGTAGGCAGGCTCCCTGCCAAGCAGAGAGCTTGATGTGAGGCTCAATCCCAGAACCCTGGGATCGTGACCTGAGCTGAAGGCATAGGCTTAACCCATCGAGCCACCCAGGTGCCCCTAGAACTGTAAAATTTTAAAGAAGTATGTAGTTCATATGCCTCCTTCTTTTAATATAATCTAATAAAAATATATATTAAAGAATGAAAAATTCACAAATAAAAAAAATTTCCATGACTCCAAGAGAAAAACAGAAATTACAAATTATTACAAAAATTAATTAGAAACATCACATTAACGCATATGGCACACAGCTAAAATAGGACTCAGATGATTACAGCTGAAATGTATTTATTGTCAAATAAAAATAACTTAATATATATATACTTTGAGAAAAAGGTAAAAATAGTATATAATATACCAAAACAAGAAAGAAACAGCATTAATAAAAAGAGTATAAATTATTGAAAGAGAAAAGAAGTAGAAAAGATAAAGGGAACTGGCAGGAAGAACTAGAAAATATTACTAAGCTAAAAATCATAGAAGATATTATAAATATAAAGGCCTATTATAGTTTTTAACAGTTCAGATAGTTTTTGTGGCTGTATTTTAATCCCAGTTTTAAAAAAACAAATACTTCATGTTTATTAAGCTACTCTACAGAGAAAGAAAATTTCTCGAATCTATTTTAAGGTAGACACATTGAGTCTAAAATTCAATTAAAGATAATCTAAGAGAAAAGAATGGAAAGAAGAAAGAAAGGAGGAACCGAGGAAAGGATGGAGGGACTGAGAAATGAAGGGAGCAAGGGAGAGGGATTCTGGCATAAGAATTAATATATTCGTTTTTTTTTTAACTATCAAACTGCTACCAAAGGAGCTTCATCATTTCACACTGCCACCAACAATTTATGAAAATTCCAATTCCTCCACATCTCCATCAACACCTGTTATGGTTCATTTTTTTTAATTATAGCTGTCTATGAATGCTGAGTAGTATCCTATTGTGGTATTGAATTGCATTAACAAATGACTACTGGCTTTGAGCACCTTTTTATGTTCTTATTGAACATTTTGTATCTCCTTTGGGAAAAAAAAACCTTTTCATATTTTTTAACTGAATTGTATGACTTTGTAGTGTTGAGTCATAAAAATTCTTTATATATTTTGTATACTACTCACAAATGATAAAGCTCAATTTATCTATTTTGTTGTTGCTTGTGCTCTTAGTATCATATCTAAAATATTGTTGCCAATCCAAGTCCACATATATTTATGCCTGTGTTTTCACCTAATTGTGGCTCTTACATTTAGGTCTAAGAAGAATACTGAGTTAAATTTTGTATATGGTGTAACACAGGAGTCCAAATTCATTCCTTTACAGGTGGATATCCTGTTGTCCCTACATAGTTTGTGAAAAAACTATTCTTTCTCCATTAAGTTGTCTCAGCAGCTTTGTCAAAAGCAATTGGCTATGTGTAAAGGTTTATTTCTGGACTCCTGATTTTATCCCATTAATCAAAATGTCTATGCTTATGCCAACACCACACTCTTTTAATTACTGTAGTTTACAGTAGGTTTTGAAATTAGAATTGTGAGTCTTCCAAATTTATTTTTCTACTTCAAGATTGTTTCAGCTGTTTGGGTCTTGAACTTCCATATCAGTTTTAGGATCAATTTCTACAATAAGGGCAGCTGAAATTTTGACAGACTATATTGAATCTTTGGATCATTTGGTGCATATTGTCATTTTAACAATATGAAGTCTTCTGATTCATAAACATGGGGTGTCTTTTCATTTATTTCTTATTTAATTCCTTTCAATTATTTTTATTCATTACACAGCAAATTTTTATTAACATAAAGTGTATTATTTACTTCAGGTGTACAGGTCTGTGATTCATCAGTCTTACATAATTTACAACACTCACCATCGCAAATACAGTTCCCAATGTCCATCACCCAGCCACCATCCCTCCCACAGCCCCTCTACTCCAGCAAACCTCAGTTTCCTGAGATTAAGAGTCGTTTATGGTTTGTCTCCCTCTCTGTTTTCATCCCGTTTCATTTTTTCCTCTCTTCCCGCATTGCCTTGATTCTCAAGTTCCACATATCAGTTCCACATATCATTATACAATTCCACATATCATTATACAATTGTCTTTGCCTGATTGACTTATTCACTTAGGATAATACCCTCTAGTTCCATCCACATTGTTGCAAATGGCAAGATTTCAATTTTTGATGGCTGCAAAATATTCATTCCATTATATATATATATATACCACATCTTCTTTATCCTTTCATCTGTTGATGGACATCTAGGCTCATTCCATAGTTTGGCTCTTACGGACATTGCTGCTATAAACATTGGGGTGTATGTGGCTCTTCAGATCACCATATTTTTATCTTTGGGGTAAATACCTAGTAGTGCAAAAGCTGGATCATAGGGTAGCTCCATTTTCAACTTTTTGAAGAACCTCTATACTGTTTTCCAACATGGCTGCACCAGCTTGCATTCCCACTAGCAGTGTAGGAGGGTTCCCCTTTCTCCACATCCTTGCCAGTATCTGTCATTTCCTAACTTGCTAATTGGGTGTGAAGTGGTATCTCATTGTGGTTTTGATTTGTATTTCCTTGATGCCGATTGATGTTGAACACTTTTTTATGTGTCTGTTAGCCATTTGGATGTCTTCTTTACACAAATGTCTGTTCATGTCCTCTGCCCATTTCTTGATTGGATTATTTGTTCTTTGGGTGTTGAGTTTGATAAGTTCTTTATAGATTTTGGATACTAGCCCTTTATCTGATATGTCGTTTGCAAATCTTCTCCCATTCTGTCAGTTGTCTTTTGGTTTTCTTGACTATTTCCTTTGCTGTACAAAAGCTTTTTAGCTTGATGAAGTCCCAATAGTTCATGTTTGCCCTTGCTTCCCCTACCTTTGATGATGTTTCAATGAAGAAGTTGCTGTGGCTGAGAACAAAAAAGTTGCTGCCTGTGTTCTTCTCAAGGATTTTGATGGATTCCTGTCTCACATTGAGGCCTTTTCACCCATTTTGAGTCTACTTTTGTGTGTAATGTAAGAAAATGGTCCAGTTCCATTCTTCTGTATGTGGCTGTCCAATTTTCCCAATACCATTTATTGAAGAGACTGTCTTTTTTCTATTAAAGATTCTCTCCCCCTTTGTCAAAGATTAGCTGACCATACAATTGAGGGTCCATTTCTTGTCTCTCTATTCTGTTCCATTGATCTACGTGTCTGTTTTTGCACCAATACCATACTGTATTGAGGATTATAGCCTTATAATAGAACTTAAAGTCCAGATTGTGATGACACCAGCTTTGCTTTTCTTTTTCAACAATTCTCTGGCTATTTGGGGTCTTTTCTGGTTCCATACAAATTTTAGGATTGTTCGTTCTAGCTCTGTGAAAAATGCTGATGGTATTTTGATAGGGATTGCACTAAATGTGTAGATTGCTCTAAGTAGCAATACATTTTATATTTCTAGGTAGCATACATTTTAACAAAATCATACAATTTAACATTCTTCCAATCCATGAGCATGAAACGTTTTCCATTTCTTCGTGTCTTCCTCAATTTCTTTCATGAGTATCATATGGTTTTCTGTCTCCTTGGTTAGAATTATTCCTAGGTATGTCATGGTTTTGGGTGCAATTATAAATGAAATCAACTCCTTAATTTCTCTTTCTTCTGTCTTGTTGTTGGTGTATAGAAGTAGAATTGATTTCTGTGCATTGATTTTATGTCCTGACACGTTCCTGAATTCCTGTATGAGTTCTAACAGTTTTTTGTGGAGTCTTTTGGATTTTCCACATAAAGTATCATATCATCTGCAAAGAGTGAGAGTTTGACTTCTTTGCTGATTCAGATGCCTTTAATTTCTTTTTGTTGTCTAAGTGCTGGGGCTAGTACTACCAGTACTATGTTGAATAGCTGTGGTGACAGTGGACAGCCCTGCAATGTTCCTGATCTTAGGAGAAAAGGTCTCAGTTTTTCCCCATTGAGAATGATATTCACTATGGGTTTTTCATAGATGGCATTTATGATATTGATGTATGTACCCTCTCTCCCTAAACTTTGAAGAGTTTTGATTGAGAAAGGATCCTGTGCTTTGTCAAATGCTTTTTCAGCATCTATTGAGAGTATCCTATGGTTCTTGTCCTTTCTTTTATTAATGTAGTGTATCACATTGATTTGTAGATGTTGAGATAACCTTGCAGCACAGGAATAAATCCCAATTCATCATGATGAATAATCCTTTTAATGTGCTGTTGGATCCTATTGGCTAGTATTTTGGTGAGAATTTTTGCATCCATGTTCATCAGGAATATTGGTCTGCAATTCTCTTTTTTTTTTAAGATTTTATTTATTTATTTGACAGAGAGAGATCACAAGTAGGCAGAGAGGCAGGCAGAGAGCGAGAGGAGGAAGCAGGCTCCCCACTGAGCAGAGAGCCCGATGCGGGGCTGGATCCCAGGACTCTGGGATTGTGACCTGAGCCGAAGGCAGAGGCTTTAACCCACTGAGCCACCCAGGCGCCCCTGCAATTCTCTTTTTTGATGGAGTCTGTTTGATTTGGGGAACAAGGTCATGCAGGCCTCACAAAATGAGTTTGGAAGTTTTCTTTCCATTTTTTTTTTTTGGAACAGTTTCAGAAGAGTAGGTATTGATTCTTCTTTAATTGTTTGGTAGAATTCCCCTGGGAAGCCATCTGGCCCTGGGCTCTTGTTTGTTGGGAGACTTTTGATGACTGCTTCAATCTCCTTACTGATTATGGGTCTGTACAGGTTTTCTATTTCTTCCTGGTTCAGTTTTAGTTTTTTACACATTTCTAGGAATATATCCATTTTTTTCAGATTGTCTAATTTGTTGGCATATTGTTACTTAAAATATGTTCTTATAACTGTTTATATTTCTTTGGTGTTGGTTGTGATCCCTCCTCTTTCATTCATGATTTTATTTGTGTCCTTTTTCTTTTCTTTTTGGTAAGTCTGGCCAGGGATTTATCAGTCTTATTAATTCCTTCAAAAAACAGCTCCTAGTTTCATTGATTTGTTCTACTGTTCTGTTCTTTGGGTTTCCATTTCATTGATTTGTGCTCTGATCTTTATTATTTCTCTTCTCCTGCTGGTTTTAGGCTTCATTTGCTGTTCTTTTTCCAGCTCCTTTAGATGTAGGGTTAGGTTGTATATTTTAGAACTTTCTTGTTTCTTCAGAAAGGCTTGTATTGCTACAATACTTTTCTCTTAGGAACACCTTTGCTGCTTCCCAATGATTTTGAACAGTTGTGTTTTCATTTTCATTTCATTCCATGAATTTTTCTTAATTCTTCTTTAATTTCCTGGTTGACTCATTCATTCTTTAGTAGGATGCTCTTTAGTCTCCATGTATTTGAGTTCTTTCCAACTTTCCTTTCATGATTGAGTTCTAGTACCAAAGCATTGTGTTCCAAAATATATAGGGAATGATCCCAATCTTTTGGTATCAGTTGAGACTTGAAATGTGACACAGGATGTGATCTATTCTGGAGAATGTTCTGTGTGCACTAGAGAAGAAGGTGTATTCTGTTGCTTTTGGATGCAATGTTCTAAATACATCCACGAAGTCCATCTGTTCCAGTGTATCATTTGAAGCCCTTATTTCTTTGTTGATCTTTTGCTTAGATGATCTGTGCATTGCAGTGAGGAGGGTATTAAAATCCCCTAATATTACTGTATTATTGTCAATGTGTTTCTTTGATTTTGTTATTAAGTGGCTTATATAATTGGCTGCTCCCATGTGAGGGGTATAAATATTTACAATTGTTAGATCTTCTTGTTGGATAGACCCTTCAAGTATGGTATAGAGTCTTTCCTCTTCTCTTATTGTAGTCTTTGGCTTAAAATTTAATTTGTCTGATATAAGGATTGCCATCCCAGCTTTCTCTTGATGTCCATCAGTATGATAAATGGTTTTCCACCCCCTTACTTTAAGTCTGAAGGTGTCTTCGGGTCTAAAATCAGTCTCTCGCAGACAGCATATTGATGGGTCTTGTTTTTTATCCAATCTGATACCCTGTGTCTTTTGATTGGGGCATTTAGCCCATTTATATTCAGGGTAACTACTGAAAGATAGGAATTTAGTTCCACTATATTGACTGTTAGGTGACAGTTACTGTACATTGTCACTTTTCCTTTCTGGTCTATGTTACTTTTAGGCTCTCACTTTGCTTAGATTACCTTTTTCAATATTTCCTGTAGAACTAGTTTGGTGATCACAAATTTTTTTTTTAGTTTCCTGGAAGCTTTTTATTTATCCTATTTTCAGTGACAGCCTAGATGGATATGGTATTTTTGGCTGCATATTTTTCTCACTTAATACCCTGAATATATCATGCCAGTCCTTTATGGCTTGCCAGGTCACTGTGGATTGGTTTGCCCCCAATCTAATGTTTCTACCATTGTAGGTTACTGACCTTTTGTCCCAAGCTGCTTTCAGGATTTTCTCTTTGTCCCTGAGATTTGTAAGTTTTACTATTAGATGTTGAGGTGTTGATCAGTTTTTATTGATTTTGAGGGAAGCTCTCTGTGCCTCCTGTATTTTGATTTCTGTTTCCTTCCCCACATTAGGAAAGTTCTCTGTTATAATTTGCTCCAATATACCTTCTAACTGCACCTCATTAATAGCCTCTTTGATTTTGACTTGTCTAGACTTTATTTCTCCAGAGAGGGATTCTCTAGTATCTTCAATGCCTTTTTCAAGCCCAGCTACTATCTTTTTAATCATTATTCTGAACTCTAGCTCTGACATCTTACTAATGTTCATGCTAATTAGTTCCTTGGCAGTTAGTATTGTCTCCTGTTCTTCTCCCCACCCCACTTTGGTTAGTTTTTCCATTTTGTCATTTGGTTCAGATAAGAATAAGTGAATGAGAGAACAAAATGCTTAAAGGGTAACCACAACCCCAGAAAAATAAACCCTGAACAAGTCAAAAGAGACCCCAAACTGAGGGGGGGGAGGGGCGAGGGGGCAGAGAGAGAAGAAGGAGGAGGGGAAGGAGAAGGAGAATATTATTTGGCTGGTGAATAGAGAACAGAGCCACATGCTAGATTCTGGATGTATTTTGGTCCATTAGAAGAAACTGCCTCCCAAAATTTTAAAGAAGAAAAATGTATATATATACAAAAATAAGGCTAAATGCAAAGAAGAAATGGAATATGACTATAAAAATGAAAATTTAAGAAGATTTTTAAAAAGGATTTGGTAACTTGGTTGTAAGAAGAAAGAAGAAAATTTTTTAAAAATTAAAAAAGAAGAAAATATGATCAGGCAGGAGACTAGAACAAAGCTATACACTAGATTTAGGGTACATTTTGGTCTGTTAGAAGAATATGCATCCTAAAATTTTAAGGAAAAAAAAATATATATATATACACACACATACACACAAAAATAAGGGTAAATACAATGAAGGGATAGAATATGACTATAAAAATGAAAGTTAAAAAAGGAATTGATAAGTTGTTTGAAAAAGGAAAGGGGAAAATTTCAATAAAAGAAAGAAATAGAAAAAGAAAAAAATTAACTTTGAAAGACTAAAGAATCATGGGGAGAAAGCCATGAATTCTATGTGCTGTATTCCCCGAGCACTGGTATTTTGCAATTCTCATTGATTGGTAAACTTGTCTTGGCTGGATGTTCTTGCTGATCGTCTGGGAAAGGGGCCTGTTGCAGTGATTCTCAAATGTCTTTGCCCCAGGAATAACTGCACTGCCCTAGCCAGGGGCCAGGCTAAGTAATCTGTTCGGATTTGCTCTCAGTAGTTTATGTTTCCTGAAAGCTTTCCATACAGCTCTGGAGGATGTGAATGAAAATGGTGACCTCCCAATCTCTGGCCTAGAGAAGCCAAGAGCTCAGGGCCCCACTCCTCAGTGTACCCTCAGAGAAAAGCAGTCAATCACTCCCATCTCCCTGGTCTCTTGCCGCACTCCATGTTTATCCGGCCTGTGGCTTAGCATTTCTAGATCTGGCATTCAACCCCGTTTGGAGTCTCCAAACCCAGCAGATTCCTGCAGCAGGTTCCCACACTGCTCCTGCTGGAAACTCTTTGTATCTGCCACTTGTTGTGCCTGTACCTTTCTTGTGAGAATTTTCTTAACTAATTCAATCTCTTAACTTGCTGCAGGTCTACTCAGACTTTCTATTTTTTTCTTGAATTAGTGTCAGTAGTTTATGTCTTTCTAGGAATTTGTCCATTTCAATTAGATTATCTCATTTGTTGGCATATAAATGTTCATAATATTCCCTTAGACTCCTTTCTATTTCTGTAGGGTCTATAGCAGTATTTCCTCTTTAGTCCTGATTTCAGTAATTTGAGTCATCTCCCTATTCCTTGTCTCTCTAGCTAAAAGTTTGTCAGCTTCATTGACCTTTTCAAAGAACCAACTTTTGCTTTTGTTGATTTTTCTCCTTTGTTTTCCTATTCTCTATTTCATTTATTTCTTCTCTAAACTGTATTATTTTCTTCCTTCTGTTTTGTTTGATTTAGTTTTTTTTTTTTCTGGTATCTTAAAATGGAATGCTAGGTTAATGATTTTAGATCATTTTTTAAATAGGCATTTAGAGCTATACATTTCCCTTTAAGCACTGTTTTGGCTGCATCACTTAAGTTTGGTATGTTGTAGAACTGTTCTTATGAGCTATAAATTTGTGTCCTTCTCAGAGGTAGTTATCAAGTAATAAGGATTCAAAGGGGTCTATGTTTAAACTAACACCAGTACTGACACTTAATAAACTTAATATTGTCACTTGAGAAATCTGCAGAATTAGAATTGTCCAATATCCAATTATCCAGATTAAAATTCTATTCACATGAAACTGACTATATCAAAATGGACTACAAATAATCCTGAATACAGAGAAAAAGTTAGTGAAAAGAGATTGAGAGATATCTCCACTTCCAGAGTCAGCTAAAACTTTTTGATCCTTCATTCTGTTTTGGAATTTTAAGATGGATTAGACAATATTAAGTACTCTGAGAGAACAATGTGATAGCAGTACAGACTTTTTCTTATTCTATGTCTTTACTTTTCTCACCAATCCCTCAACTTTACTGCCTTCTGTCCTGGCTCATATCATCAGGGGGAAATAATACAGCATGTAAAGCATGAAAAATGTGATTTGTCTTCCAAAAGGTATTTGTATTCCTCTTTTCAGAAAAAAGATGATTCTTGAAAGGTCCAGCTGTTTTTTCAAAATATCTAGGAAAACCCCGACATGATACACAAAAAATAAACCAATCAAATTTGAAGGTGCCAAGAATGCTTTATTTCAAAGTATTTGTTTAGTTTTACTGCTGAAACTGGGCCTTTCTCTAAATCACAATTTTATTAGCTGTAAGTCAAGGTGGCAATTTTGAAACACTGGGAAATTTACTTACAAGAATATTCTAACAGCATCCCCACTAGACTTATGAGACTTTCTCTTGAATATCCTATTTATGGCTTGGAATCATGTTTATATTCTATTGTGGCTTGACTTCTTTTGAGGTTTAACATTTTTAATGGGCTTTGTCTTTTCCTTTATTCTTAATAACACTCACTTTCTTGGTCAAAATTTATCTGTTATTTTGTAAAAATTCTCTTGGTTTTCATTCTCTCTAAATAGCCTCTTTTATATACTAAGAGATTTGATCAATTAGAATACCAGTTTCAAGATTTATGAAACTTGGAATTTTTTCTTGCTTAGTCTTTTATTTCTAGCAACTGGCTATTCTTCTAAGTTTTAGTAATCTATAAATCAGGAGGAAAGTGTATACTTTCATTTCCCTCGTTGAGTTCAATTTGGCTCTCAGAACCAGTCCTCTTTCCCACAGAAATCAAACTCAGACTTTCCACTTCCTTTACTTTATTCCTTGACCCAATTCAAAACAAAAATGTAGTCATTCAATTGTTATGAACATATTTTACCTAATAGTTGACCTGAAGATAATATAAAGAAGGGTTTGTTTGTTTGTTTGTTTGTTTTCCCAATCAAAGGGGCACAAGGGCTATAATCTTGCACTGGAATTTAAGTTTCTATTCATTAGACCTTTATACCCTCTTCAACTATTATGTCTAACCTTAAACCCATTGACAGTCTTTACCTAGATTCCCTTACAATATATGTCTGGAGATTATAAATGGTAGAAGCCAAATAATCCTGACTTATTTTAGAATAAGGTACGCCTGTATTTTAATTCCTAAATCATGCATTTTTCAATGTTCTTATCATCTGTCTCAAAGAAAGATATCAAGATTAATTAGTTTAGGGCACCTGAGTGGCTCAGTTGGTCAAGCGACTGCTTTCAGCTCAGGTCAAGATCCGGAAGTCCCAGGATCAAGTCCAATATCCAGCTCCCTGCTCAACAGGGAGTCTGCTTCTCCTCTGAGCCCACCCTCTCTCATGCTGTCTCTCTCCCTCTCTCATTCTCTTTCTCAAATAAATAAATAAATAAAATCTTTTTTTTTTTAAAGATAAATTAGTTTCTAAATTAATCTTTTGCTTCTGTTAAGTCCAGTTAAGGATCACAGGCCTAAAGACAGACAAAGTAATGAAGCCTTATTTTTTAAAGATTTTATGTATTTATTTTAGAAAGAGTGCATGAGTGGGAGGAGGGGCTGGGGAAAAGGGAGAGGCAGAGAATCTAAAATAGGCTCCACACTAAGTTTGCAGGTGATGTGGGGCTCAATCTCACAACCCTGAGATCACAGATCATAACCTGAGCTGAAAACAAGAATCTGATTCTCAACCCACTGAGCCACCCAGGTGCCCCAAGCAATGAAGCATTATTAAAAATTATTTCTCTAATTTTCAAGATATACCAAATATTCAAAGCTTTCTCTTATTACCTTCCAAATAACTAAAATTCTTTTTCTTGTGCCATATTCAGACCTTCATACTTATATTGAAATGTCAGCAATTCTAAATCATGAAAATTTGAAATAGAACTTTCAAAAAAAAAGAACTTAGCACTTAGAGATCCAATCAAACACTTTTAAATGAATAAATGGAGGTGCAGAAGGCCAACATCTTGTCAAGATCACATATAGTTAACAGCAGATATTTGATGCAAACATAAGTTGCTAAAATCGTACCATTGTTCTTTCTCACCAAGCTTCCTCTTGTACAACAAAGTGTCTCTTAATCTTAGAATTTGTTTCACACATAAGAAAACATGAAGACATAATGAGGAAAATAACTCCAAGAGAAACTCTTAGCTATTAGATCACAGGTTTATGCATTTTGCTAGGATGAAAACACTCAAGAAAAATAAGAAACATGATACTTGAAATTGCAGCTATTTCTAAATATAAGTAAAATGTTTTTTGAAGATTCTTAAGCCTTGCTTCTTAATCTTTAATAGACTCCTTTCAAAGTTGACTAAACTTAAATTTAGGTAGGTCCACCTTCTACTTTTTTGCCTGTGTCTGTTCTTTTGAAATACAAACTAGAAAAATCTTTAGAACAACTCAAATACTGTCTAGTATTAACTGTAACTCCATCATTATGCACTATCTACAGTGTTCATGGGTTATACAATAAGTATGCATCTTTATTTTCAAGTCAACAATTCTCCATTGGCAGGCTAATTTCCATTAAAAGGAAAGTATCTATTATTCTGGGGCTTGTACTGAGGAAAAACACATTTCAGAGAAATTACTTTTCCCCACAACAGTCCCACAATTTTGCCCGGCTACTACTTTGGCTTAAACTTAGAACCACAGAATTAAAGTGTAATGTTTATAGTTCTTTCATTTTATTTCTCTGGACTGCCCATAATCCATTCTAATCACTTCAGCTATGGCAATTTTACCAACAGTGATAATGCCTGCTCCAACATTCAAGCTTTATGTGTACAGTTATGTTATTCCACTGGCTTAGCATATTT
>PISX010020774.1:0-33953 GCA_004024625.1 Mellivora capensis | reverse complement strand
ATCATCTTGGAGTAGTAATGTTACAGATACTGATAGAGATGAAATAATCACAGTGCTGGTTTGTAATCTACCAGGTGTTTTTCTAAAGGAGTTACCTGAATTATCTAAATTTATCCTTACAACATTCCTTCAAAGATGTTTCTATGATGAACTCTGTTTTACAGAGAAGAAAACTGAGAGATAAAGATAACCTGCTTTGCAAGGTTATACACATAGTGAACGCAGAGCCGTAACTTGAACCCAAAACATTTGACTCTAGAACATATTGTTGAAATTTATCAAATGCCTCATCTATGTCAGTTTGTCATAATTTATGTTTTTATTTTTGTTTAATCAGTTGACATTGTAGACCAAGTTAACTGATTTCATAGTGTGAAACTAATATTATTTTCCCGAATGCTTTACATTAAGCAATGCCAAATTATTTTTTTACATATTGCTGAATCAGATTGCTAATATTTTATTTGGAATTTTTTGCATCTATATCCATGAATGTAATTTTCCTTTCTCATTCTAACATTGTCTTGTTTTGCTATCACGTCTATGCTAGCCTCATAATTTGAGTTGGAGAATGTTTTTATTTCTCTTTTAGCTAAAAACAAGCAATCAAACAAAAAAAGTATAAAGTGTCATTTACTACTTCTTTCCGTATTTGATAGACTTCGTCAGGAGGATACTAGGATGGAGAGCTTTCTTTTTTGAAAGTTCTGAAATTACTAATTTACTTTGCTAACTATGAGGCTGATCAAATATTTTAATTCTTCTGTGTCTGCTTCAAAATGATTGGTTTTAGGAACTATTATTGCCTCCATGTTACACTTAAAGAATGTGGGCTTGGAGAGTTTATCACTTCCTCAAGGGGACTCTGGTGACAGCTTGCAAAGGCAGAATTTGAACCCAGGCAGCTGATTCCAAAATCCAAACTTTCCAAACTTCCATGCAGCACTGCATGCTAAGTTTTACATTTCTAGAAATTTATCCATTTCATGTTAGTTTTCAGGTTTTTAAAAACAAAGATGTTTATGTTTCATATTTAAGCATGAAAGACCATGATAATAATTTTATTTTTACTACTACTTTTGCATGTGTACCTCCTTCCCTTTTGTCTTACTCACCTAACTAGAGATTTATAGTTCCTATCAGTTGGCTCAGAGAACCAACTTTTGGCTTTGTTCTACTGTATTGTGGGTTGTATTCTATTTTATTGATCTCTGATGTATCCTTGTATTCATTCCATCGTCTTACTTTTATTTTGCTCTTTTTTTTTTTCTAATTTAAGTTACAAGTGTAGATCACTAATATTGAATTTGCTTTCTAGCATAGGGAAGTTTTCACATAAAGATTCATCATTTAATTTAGTTCTGTTTTTTTAAATTTCCATTTGATTTCCTCTTTGGTCAGTGGATTATTAATAATTTTTTTAAAGGTTCTCCTAAAACATAAGGTTTTCCTATTTTGTTATTGTTATTATAGCTACTTATTTTTATTTGTATATACATATTTTTTTGTATATATATTTTTGTTTATATTTTTAAAAATTATGTAACTAAACATGTAATATCAGTAAAGGTCAATTCAGGAGACAGAAAGAATATGTTATTTGAGTAAGTAACCTTCAAAATGAAGAATTATTTGCTTAGGACAAAATGATTAGCTATCAGTGCCCCTGGGGGGCTCGGCCAGTAAAGTGTCTGCCTTTGGGTAAGGTCATGAATTCAGGGACCGGGGATGGAGCTTCATATGCCTATATCCCAGTTCCTTGCTCAGCAGGGAGTCTGCTTGTCCCTGTCCCTCCCTAGGACTCATGCTCTCTCTCTAAGAAATAAATAAAATTTTTTTAAAAATTAAAAAAAAAATCTCAAAATAGCTATCGAAGTAATAAAAGAAGACTGAAAGGTGTCCCTTCACACCAACTAAATATTGCTGCTTCTACTGAATGACACTTTCTCAATGAACAGCATCATCATTTACCCTGAGGACCAAGTTAGGAGCTTCCAGTCTTTTTTGTAAACCACCTTCTTCATCTCATCAATTCACCATGTGGTGAGCATTTGAGGTCCATCTAATCTACTTGCACTCTGCCACGTAGGTAATATTTTAGAAATGCAAATTCAATAAGTTTTCTCATTTTATATTTCCATGCCTCTTTCTTTGCTGGAGGATAAAAATCTATAATCTGATTTCTAAGAAATCTTTATTCTTCTGCCCATCCTGATTTATAATCCACTTCCTACCTTTTTTACACTGAATTACTTGTAGTTTACTAATTCACATTGGGTTTAGACATCTACTTTCCCTATATTCTATCTTATACAAGATTTTTAAGTATATTTGTTCTTTGTACTTGCTACACTCAACTTGGAACTGTCCTATTCTTTCCCCAACTTCCTTCAGATGAATTTATACCTGAGTTATAAAATTCATATTAACTATTACATCAATTCAGAAATCGTTCTTCTCCTTCTGGGATAGGGATTAAATGTTCTCCCTTAGTCTCATCATTATATCTGTATTATAGAATTGATCATACTTCACTCTATTATTATCTCCAATTTACTGGAATAAAATTGAGAATCAGAGAAGTTGAGCTGTTTACTCCAGGTCACTTAGCAAGGTATAAATTAAATTGTACTGCTTAGTGTTCTCCTGTTCTTGTTATATTACTATCTAAGGAACGAGAAAATCCCAATCATAGCATGCATAAAGGTGATGTAATTCTAAAGGAAATTTTTAGTTAGGAATTTCAAATATTTTAAAAGAAGCACAGCACTGTTTTGAAAAAATTTGAAATTGTACTCAAAAACTTACCACGCAACATCAACTCCTCTCCACAGCTTCCTGGGCATAGCAGTTTGAAAAACACCACCCTATTTATTTTTCTTGTAGTATCAGAAACAATACAAACCTGGATGTCTAACAAATCATCTGTGAGATAATGGCAAGGGGGTAGACAGCTTAAGAAAAACAGGAAACAATCCCCAAGGTACTTTAAATATTAATCAAAACAAGTTTTCCTTGGGAAGACTTATGGTGAAGCTAAGATCAACAGAATGAGTCATATCCAGTCCAGAATAAGCCAGGGGGAGGGGAGAGGAAAGTGTCAGTTTAGGATTCATTCTGCTATTGGGAGGAAGGTTATGCAATTATAAGAAGTATAAATTATATAAAGCACAACAGAATCATATGACATATGTTGTACAAACTATTCACAAGTTCCATGACTTTGTTATTCAATCATATTTATTTCAGTCTTATGGGGTTATTTGTCCACATACTTGAAGCCAGTAAAAACAGGTGACAGATCAGTTGTAAGGCGTTCTGATTTTGAAATCACATTATCCCTACCCCTCTTTCAGAGAAGCCTTTGTTTTGTAATGTTTAAGAGGCTATAATTTACAGTGAAGTGAATATAGCTTCAAACCTCAACTCCACTATTTACCAACTGGTGACCTTTGGCAATTTGCCTAACTTCACTAAGGTTAAGTTTCCTCCTTCTGTAAATGTAAATAATACTATCTACACCATATAATTGATGTGAAGATAAATAAAACTACATTTTCAATTATGAAGTGACAAAGAAGTGACAAAAAACTCAAAATAGATTATAGAAAAGGAAATGTATTTATTGGCTTTCATAACTCTTTTTTTTTAAGAGACTTTTTTTTTTAAGATTTTATTTATTTACTTGACAGACAGAGATCACAAGTACGCAGAGGCAGGCAGAGAGAGAGGAGGGAGCAGGCTCCCTGCAGAACACAGAGCCGGATGTGGGGCTTGATCCCAGGACCCTGGGATCATGACCTGAGCCGAAGGCAGAGTCTTTAACCCACTGAGCCACCCAGGTGCCCCGACTTTCATAACTCTTAAGTGTAGCAATAACTCTGCTTCATGGGAAGCTTGATCCAAGGTTCAAGCAAAGTTACTAGGTTATAAGGTTCTGGTTATTTTCTCTGTATATCCTAGCACTTCTTTTGTACTGGTGCATTCACAGCCTCTTCTTCCATTTGTCATGTAAATATGTTCTTGCAGATCTTCCTATCCCTTTCTATTTATCTAGTAGAAACTTCAGTATTAAAGATAGATCTTGGTTTTAGATATATTTACCAAAATCACAAGATTCACTATTTTAATTGAACTGTCTTAGATTATATGCTGTCCTTAGAGCCATTTACCATCATGAGGGGAATGCAGTAACCTCATCAACTTGGGCCCAAATTCCATTCTCCATCCTAGAGCAAAGGGTTGACAGGTCTCCTTTCTGGAAGTCACGAGCCAAGACAGAAGGATGAATCTCTAGATAAAATAGAAAGCATGGAGAGTCATTCCAGAACAAAAGTGAATGGGTTCCTGGGACTGGCTGCAGAGTAACCAAAATTCCACTCTTTTCTAGAAAGAGGTTGACTCTATAATTGTGTGCCTAAAAGATATCAATGTGTGAAAATATGGAATAACAACCAACTGGATAAATAAAACCCCAATCTTTAAGACTTCCTTCTCTCCAAGCTTTTTGGTGTCAAGAATCCTGGTCATAAACAGCAGAGTTCTTTAATTTTGACTAGAATTTTATTGAAGTTTTTCTTGTGGTTAGTACGGTAACATTTATGATTCTTTTCCTTAAACAGTGAAGATGATCAAATAAAAAAAACAGAAATTAAAAATAAAAAACCTTCTTTTCTCATATGTTAGAAATAATCTATT
The DNA here is from genome assembly GCA_004024625.1 of Mellivora capensis. Lineage (NCBI taxonomy): Eukaryota > Metazoa > Chordata > Mammalia > Carnivora > Mustelidae > Mellivora > Mellivora capensis. The sequence continues at coordinate 29,255 of PISX010020774.1, read as the reverse complement.
ACTTTTCTTAATTATATTGGATCAAATCAGTAAAGCAGATGAAAGCAGATACTTGTTGGGGCTTTTAGGTAACGTTCAACTGACAGAGAGTCCCAACAGCGCTACCAAAGTAGGACACATTCAATGGGTGGAAGTGTCTTGTCTGTGTTTAAAATAAATGAAAGTTATTATTATGTCTCTAAAATAAATGAAAGTTAAACCTGTCTTAGTACAATGGTGGCAAGTTGTCCTGATCTGTCTATGAAAGGGCAGTCATTGCTAAGCTGAGGCTCCACTGCACTGCCTTTCCTCGTGTGTTTCAATTTGTTATGGCATTAGACAAAACTTGTTCGGTTCACACAGGATTGCAGAAGTTTGAGATGTTTTAACTCAGTGTTTTAACTTGCCACTTGTGACTCAAGTCACAAATGACAAATGACATGGTTTCTCCAGCTTTGTCTCTAACTCTCTGCTCCAAAGACCCCAGACCAGTTTCTTGCAAGCCTGCCATGATGTGAAAGTAATACAGAATGAGGTGTGTTAACAGAAATATTTTTAAATCATCTGGTTTATGGCAGGCCAGGTAGGCTGAGTATGTGTTTCCACTTGCATGATGGAGCGAGTGTGCTGACTCAGCTGAGACCGCTGTGTAAATAAGTTGGCATGAATTGAGCCGGTATTGGTACTGCATAACTCATTGAGTCGGTTGGAGACTTAGCTCCTGGGGTATATGTAGTTTGTAAGTACAATAGTGGTATAATGGAATTTTAGTTACACTACTTACTTAGAATCGCACAAGTCCATCCATAACGAAGAGGAATTAGCCGACATCTAGACAGAATTAGGATGCCTATATGGATAACGTAATTCTTAAGGCTTTTAATGTTTCTTCCTTTTGGTAGTCGGAAAGAGTGGGAAATATTTTCTGAATTTCAATAATTTGGGATGTTGTATTTTGGGACCACCTGGAGAAGGATAATTTATCCTATTTTGACTAAAATTTAACTTCTGTGGGAGAAAATATATCATGATTCAGGCCAAAAAGATAAATGGCAGGAAAAGGTCCTCACTTGTTATTTTTGTGAAATAGTTTCTTAAAGGAAGAGCATTTCCTTTGGTTCTGAGATGTGCACATCGAGCACCACAGGACAAGCCATTGGCTTGTGTGTATGAGAGAGACATGGTAACTTTCAGTCACTGCACTGATGGCCAGGTTCCTCTCAAAGAGTGTTGAGAACAGGACCCTACTCAGGCATTCTTTTGTGGCTTAAAAGGCAAATGATAGCTAATACCTCTTTTTGTCCAAAAGGCTGGAACTGTCATTGAGCCCTGTTCCAGATAGAAAGTAGCATTGAAGCTTTCAGGCATTTTCAGAAATGTAAATGTTTCTTCAGTGTCTGTTCTGATCTGACCGCAACTTCAACATGGAGTTTTAGTTTTGGAAATTTAGATCAACCACTGTTCACCGTAAGTTTACCAGCTGCTTCACTTTGTACACAGAGATTTCGCTTTTCTAGACCACTGAGGAACAGTTCAGAGGAATTATTTCATTTGACACAATGGAGAGTACTCTGGAGAACTGGAAACAGAAAACTACCTCACACGGTTGAACACTGTGTGCTAAGTTAGGGGTCATTGGCTCATTTCAGCCCTCCAGGCTCAGCCCATGTCTAAGACGTTATCTCATAGATTTATCAGTTAGTGATAGCAAAGGGCACTGAGGAAACTGCTACAATTAAATTGGGATTTTCTAATTCAGCCTGGCCAATTAAAACGCATTATAATATTACCTTGTGTTTTCATAAAGGTTTGTGTCTAAATATATTAAACTATCCTTTGAGCATTAATTAAAGAACACTCACAACTTGCTTAAGAGTAACCCTTTATTTTCTGTGTTATTTGCCTAAATGAAAGCGATTCTGCTTCTTACTAGAATTAAAAAAAAAATAAAAAGAGTTACCATTTCTTTTGCCTGGGTTGTTATTTTCATGAAGAAACGTGAAGCAAAGGAGCCATTCATTCATCCATTCATCACTGGTGAGTCACTGGTCAGGGCAGAATTGTTCTGTGTTGATGATTCGAGCCAGTCTAAACCATTTCCTTATAGCCTAGTCTTGCTTTCTGACACTGGGGAAAAAAAAAAAAAGTCAACAACCATGCAGTTGACTCATAATTAAAAGTCTAAGTCCTTAAAATCACTCCTTTAAGTATTTTTAAAAAAGATTTTATTTATTTATTTGACAGACAGAGATCACAAGTAGGCAGAGAGGGAAGCAGAGGGGGGGGGGTAAGCAGGCTCCCCGCCGAGCAGAGAGTTTAATGCGAGGCTTTATCCCAGGATCCTGACTGAGCCAAAGGCAGAGACTTTAACCCACTGAGCCATCCAGGTGCCCCGCACTCCTTTATGTATTAAATGTATTCTTGTTTTACCTTGATCATTAAGAGTGACTACTTTTAAATCAATCTTTCAGAACATGCTGTCAGATTGACCATCTCAAGGTCAAATGCATGGATGAAGGTTTAGGACAAAGACCCTCTGCCTTGAGCACCCTTCTGCCCCAGACCGACAGCAGTCCGCACTGCAAGGCAGAGGCGACAACCGTTCCTTCCCTGTGACTCGTGCCCCAACTGCTGAGTAGTAAGAGAAGCACTTAAGGAAGATGAAAAGTGGTTCTGACATTTGATGTTGATTAACAGCTAGAGACAGTACAAATAAAAATGTTTAATCACAGTTTTAAAGGAGCATTATAAATACAGCACCATCTGACCTTTGGAAAAAAGGGGAAAAATCACCTTTGCAAGTGTGCCGTTTTTACCGTTATCACAAAAGCCACACCTCTTCCGTGTGTTGTGTGTTGGCTCTAGGCCAGAATAACTCTCTTCCTTCTGGTCTCCATAAAAATATAAGAGTTGAATTTTTGTGACAATCCATTTTAAACACAAGAATGTACCAAGGAACTCTAAAGAAATATTTTTACATTGTCTTTTAAGTCACATCAAACATGCTGAGAAAAGTTCTATTTTTCCTCAGAAACTCCATTATATATTATTGGTCCAATATGAAAAAAAAATATTTAAATGACTCTCTATGTATTGACTTCTAAGATGGCCTACTGTGACAAACTTTATAATGCAATGGTTTAAAAAAGTAATTTAACTATTTTTTAAAAACTAACATACAAAACAAAACCTTATGCAGATCTTTAACTACCCCACCCATCATTCTTTATATCTAGAGTTAATGACTTCCCCAATCCTTCTCATGTCCTGTTTTCCTCCCATAACCTCATTAGTGGAAAAATAGAAGAAATGATATTTTATTGTTTTAGATCTATGTATTTCAAGATGCAGTCTTGTCAAAATGCACACTAAAAACTGTTTATCTGCCTCTGTAGAGTTGGTTGAAATGTGTATATAGCCATTGTTAATGACCTAGCTCTCTGTATGCACATGAAAACTTGAAAAGAACATTTTCCCTAACCCCCAGTTGCCAGAAGTGGTTTTTCATGACAGCCTTTTCCCCCCCAAGAAATAGATTCAAGATTTACAAGAGTGAAATTCACTCCCCAAAATGAATCTTACAAAAATCTCCCTGCAATTAACATATAACTCTAAATGTCATGAGCCTTATTTACCTAAGGTCTGGTCATTGGGTACCAAACAGCAGTCTAGTTAAATCTGTTTTATTAAACTGCTTAATCTTAGAAAAAGGGACTTGTTTCTTAAACACCATTTTACAAATGTAATTCCCTATTACGACTTAAAAGATACATAGAATAAGCAGTTCTATTAAAACAGATTTAATGATCACATGCTGCTCTTATGCCAAACTGGTCTATCTAGTAAAACAAAGTGTGATTTTATTCAAGGTCTTGTTTTAACTGTTGGCCCCAGCTAGAAATGGAACCCGGAATGGGCTTTCAGACAGAAATCTCTGAACATAAAAAGGTTAGGATTGTTCAAAGACTTTATTTACATGGGAAGCTCCATCTAGCAGGTACCATTTCTCCCCTTAACATCCCTGTTGTCTTCTCCCTCAGCTTATTATTTCCATTCTCATCCGAGTCACTGCACCATGGTAGGCTTTTCGTGGGCATAAGGAGAGACAACTGTCTGTCACTAGCTCAAAGCTATTTCTACCTAGCAGTATTCACAATAACCATCTTCATAAAGGAGCCACCACTCTTTTCCAGTGTGTGTATTTAATGTGATTGTTACAGATGAGCCACCTGTGCTATTAGGTTAAGAAATAGGTCTTGCAGCTAAAGGATGCTTTACAGCACCTTAGGTGAAGGAAGAAAGTGTGAGAAAACTTAGTGGCTGTTTAACAACAGCATTTTGGGGGAACTAGTTATTGATGGGGATAGAGAATGGGAGAAAATGAATATTACAATCACTGTTTAGAGAGAAGTATTTCTTTTATTTACATCCTTCACCCTGAATATTGATTCAGGATAGTGCTCTTATCCACAGCCAGTATCACTTGTTCCAAATTGTTTAATGCAGAAATCTTCTTCCTTGTGACATCTGGGCACTTTCCATTTCTCACACGTGGACTGCCCTTCTCCTTTCTCTGTCGCTCCACAACAAATGCTACTCTGAGAACAAAAGGGACTGATGATGGGTGTTCATGTAGGACGAGGGATATGAAGGTATTTCTAGCAAAATGAAGGGAACAAGAGCTTCAAGGTTGGGAAGGCAGATTTTCCTTGGAACTTAGAGCATATGAAACTAGAGACAGTGTGGAAGGATCGGTGGGCGTGAGGACCCTCAACCCCAGATGGCTCTGATTTACCCTAAGCAGAAGCAGTCTGCTGCTGGGAAGGAGCCTGTTCATTTTCCACTTGAATGGAATCTGAAAGCAGAGAAATCTCACAAGAAACTTGAGTCTCACAAGGTTTCAAACCAAATTTTGCAGATTCAGGAGTGAAGTCAACTGAACTTGATAAAATTGTGTGCTTAGGTTTTTTTCCCTATCTCTACAAATGAACCATCTGTGCATTATATCAAGTATAGGGAAGGAATCATGTCTTAGTCAACCTATCCCAGATCCCTAGTTAGCAATAACCATAGGCAAAGGCATTTCGATGCATTCTGTGGAAGGTGGGAAATGACATTTACCTCCTTCTCTGTTCTCTCTCACCTGTCTCTTGACCTCATAGAGGCTGATTATCCCTTGATAAGTATCCTCTTTCTCACTACTCCCTGCGACTGTGTTAAACAGACATGGAGCTTGCCAGCGTGTTGCCTCAGGAAAAGGTGCCGTGTACTCGTTGACACTGGACCTATTAGATGCCATTTGATAGGCTCTGAGGCTTACTCGGTTGCAGCTGGCAGGTATTTCAGAGAACCATGGGCATAGCACCAAGTCTGTGCTGGAAACATTTGTTCTGCCTCGTTAGCAGGGCACTCAAATGATTCTTTTTGCCTTCAGTGAAACCCCACTGGATTCCCTTCTCTCCATTTTTTAAATGTCGGATTAAATATTTAAATTTTGAATGCGTCTCAATATGATTCTGCACTTTGTCTTAGCCAAAAGAGAAATTATTTGGGGTTAGATGATCTAAATACTAAGACATTTCTTTTCTTTCTCGCTCTCTTTTTTTCTTTTGGAATTTGCTATGATATAATTATTGTGTTTGGTCAATAAAGACACTCAACATGTTTAGGTGTATCTACCATATAATAACTTTTCCCTTAGCCATCCCCTCATCGATTTCCTCAGCCTTTGCACGCAGAACACCATAGAAGTGCTGTTAAATAAATAAAAGTGTTGGTCGTGAGTCAGCCGTTGTTTTAAGCCATTTAACATGTAGTGAGTCATGTAACCCTTCGAAACACCCAGTAAATAGGTACCAAGGTCATTCTCCATGTGGAGGTTAAGTCATTTGACCCTGGTCACAGGCTAGTGACAAGAATGCCATTCAAGCAGCTCAGCTGTAGGGTTTGTGCCCTTAACCACTGGGCTATGCTGCCTCTCCAGTCCCGTGACTTCTTTCAGGAATAATTTATTTTAGCCCGTTGTAGAGCGTTCTGAGCAGTTTTGGATAGGAGTTGTTACACAAGAGGAGGAGCATACAATCCTCTTGTGTTCTTTTAAATGGCTGATTCCACTGGAACTGTTTCTCTGTCACTGAAGGAAATGTCTTAAAATCAAGTGGTAAGGGAAAGCTCTTGTCACAAACACAATCCATTAAAAAAATACATGCACCAGCTGCATTTTCACAAACAACACAATATGACTTATTTTTCCCCAGATCATTTTAGACAGGTATCAAAATCAGCAAGACAAGAACGAAGTTGACAGACTCAGAAATGGTTCACGTGGAAAAGAAGAGAGGAAAGTAAATTTGGACTGTATCATCTTCATGCAAATAATTTCTGCAGCCTTTGTTGTCGTTGAAGGAATGTAGGGGAAACAAGTATTTCAGACTGGGGTGTTCAAATTAAGCTTGAGATCTTATTGCCTTGATTGCTCTTTCTACGATTTTTGGAAAAAGATAATAAATGACCACTGGATCTGTTGTGATTTCATAAAGATACTTGCCTTTGATCTGTTGGTTGAGTCCCCCACCTGGTGGCTGAACTTTCCGTGAGTGCTGTGGCTGGGGAGAGTCTAGGTCTGACATTAGCCTCCAACAGGGCCTAGACCTCTAGGCCTTTAAAATAAGTTCTCTTTTACTTGGAATTCTTGTTTAGAAATAGTAAATGTTTTTCTTTCATTCTTGGCCTTAGTGAAAAATTAGTTCCTAAGGGATTGAAAGTTTGTGTGTCTTATACCATATTGCTGGGCTCTCTTCACAAATGTTTCTCAAATTGTGGTCTGGGACCAACTCATCAACTGGGTGACTTATACAATGAAGATTCCTGGATCTTGTCCTAGACCTACTTACTCCTCTGAGATGAATCCTCTGAGATGAAACTTAAGAACCTATATTTTAAATAAATATCACAAATGGGTTTCATATACTAAACACTAGAGACCCTTTGGAAGGGTCTTGTCCTCTTCTTTTCGCTATTACTGTTATTACTCTGAGGAAGGGGAAAACATTAAAATGCTAAATAAATGATAATTAGTACATAGGCATCAGCAAAGAAAAGGGTTTGTCTTCTCAAAAGGATCCTGCAAATAAGAATGTTGTCTGTCCTTGTCCATACGTCATTACATCTAATATAACTTCTTTGATAGGCGCTTTAGACATTTTTGGAGGAAAGTTATAAAATTATACACACATATACACACACACACGCAGGCAGTCTTTTTATTTATTTATTTTTATTAATCACATTAATCCATGCCCTTTTCTGGAAAAAAAAAACTGACAGAATTTTTGTGGACCTGCTGTCTTGCAAAATTTCTCCTCAAAGAATACTGACTAAAAAAAAAAATCCAAACCTAAATGTGACCTTTTCCTTTGAATTGTTGCTTCCTATTTACTAGTACTGACAGCAGGTGACATATTTTATACAGGATGAAATGACGGAGGCTGGCACGAACCTGGTGAACCCCGCACAGAGCGTAGGATGAAAATCCCAACATTTGAGAGGAGTCTGCCAACCAAAAAATCTTTTGGGTATATGAACAGATAGTCTTTTTCTCATCGAATCCAGGACCCGAGCACTACTTGTCTCAGCTGGGTACCTTTCCTTGTTTATCTTATATGATCAAATTGTAAAAAACAGATACTTTAGGGTAATGAAACATTACATCAATGTGATGTATTGATGTGATGAATGATGAAAACATTCACATCAATGTGAATTAAAAAAAAAGGTTTTCCAATTTCCATCTACCTAAAATAATGCAAAAGAAAACCTAAGGATGCCTCAACCTTTAACAACAACAGCAGAAAACCAGAATTACACATTCTTTCTTTACTGCCCTTATTTTCCAGTCTGAGTAAAACATTCCTTTAAGCTTTGTCAAATAATTTGCTGAGTTAAAAATTTTTTGGCCAATGCTTCTACAGTGGAAGTAGCTGATTGTATCTGGTCTCTGAAATCTAGGCATAGTCACATGACTATAAATTCTCCCATTGTTTACTTTTACCTCTTGCAGACATGATGGGATGTAATTGATTTCATGACTATGGTATTTGAAATGAAAATTTCTAAGGACATGAATATTCAGGTTATATTATGGTCAAGGCTTAGGAAATGAATCAACTATTGAGTAATTTGTAATTAATATTTATTTAAATTGACATTTAATGGTTAGATATTCTAACAAGATAAAATACTACATAAAAATAAAACTGGATTATTGAGGATTTCCCAGACTATGAGCTTCTTGAAAGATTGTCTTATTTATCTTTGTTTATCCCTGTAGTAGAGCGCATTGTCTAGAATTCAAATTATAGAAACAGACAAGATGAGTTTGTAAACCAGTTCTGCTACTTATGATATGTGTTTGGTTAAGTTACTTACATGTACGTAATGGGGTTAATAATGTACTTACTTCATAGGGTTAATATTGAATAACTTATTAAATGTAATTCTTGACATTCTTCTTCACATGTTCTAAACTTGGGTGTTAATTATTGCTACTTACCAGTACAGAATGAAAAGGGTTAATATTTAAATCAAGGATTTAAGACTGTCAGATACACTCTAATCTCTTTTAGCTCTGGATTTTCTCAAACTGTACATTACTTCCACGTTCTTTTGCTCACCTTGATCTTTCTGATTGAAATGCTTTTTATAACTATTTACTAGTACCCCTTATCCAGGAAAATTCTTACTGTGGAAACATAGAGGACAAGAATGAAAAAAAAATAGAGAAATTATATTGTTATCACAAACTCTAACTCAGAAATCAACACAATGTATGATAATAAAGCCATATGGGGTTACCTTAAAGGTAGAGACTAGTTCCTTGGTCAGCAATACTTGAGGGCAACTTAATGATTCCCCACCAAACACAATTTTAATCTCAAAGGTTTATTTGGCAATGTCTAGAACCATTTTTTTTTTGTCACAAGTTAATAGGCAGAAGCCAGAGAGGATGGTAAACATCCTAAAAATGCCCTGTACAACCCCCATAACAAATAAGTCTTAATCCAAAACTGTCAATAGTGCTGAGACTGAGAAACCTTGTTCTAACCTGATAATACAAACAAATCTAAAGATGAATATAATTTCCAGAAGATATATTTACAAACCATGGAAGTATAGAAAAAGAGAATCGCTGAGGCAAATATTTTAAGTCTCCAACCAGAATTAGTTTGTATGGTTGACACAATTTCTTTATCCTCCTGGCAGCTGTTCCACTCCCATGGAGAAGTCATCATTTGAATTCTAAGATGACTTTTTATAATTTCATACTCACCAAGAAATCTACCAATATGGCTTCTTCTGTAGTTTGTGCTGGAAAAAGATGTCTTTGGTAGCTTGTGTCTTTAAAGAAATTGGGCCATTTCCTCCTATAAGATGTCAAAGTTATTGGCATAAATTTGTTCAAAATATTTTCTTATTATCCTCTTAGTATCTGTAGAATCTGCATCTGCAGTAACATCACCTCTCACATTCCTCTCCATGTTGTAATTTTTTTTTTCTTGATCACTCTGGCTAGAGTTTATCAGTTTTACTAATCTCAGAAAGTCAGCTTTTGGTTACATTGATTTTCCTTATTTTTTCTTTTCCTTTTTAAACATCTCTTTCATTGATTTCACAATTATCTTTCTATTTTCTACTTACTTTGAAGTTAATGTGCTCTTTCTCTAGTTTAAGGTAAAAGCTGAGATCATTGATTTGATCTTTTTCGATTATAAGAATCATTGACACAAAATTTCCTCTAAGTACCACTGTAGTGGCACCCCACAAATTTTGATATACTATGTTTTCATTTTCACTCAGACAACATAATATTTAATATCTTTTTCACTTCTCTGACCTGCAGTTTTTTACAGTATGCTATTTAATTTGAAAATATTCAAGAATTTATCAGAGATCTTTCCATTTTTGATGTCTATATTATCAAATGTAGTCACAAGGCATGCTTTTAATAGCTTGAATCATTTTAAATGTATTAAGACCTCTTCTGTCATCTGAGATATGATCAATCTTGGTAAATATATTGTATGCACTGGAGAAGTATGTATGTTCTCTATTGTTATGTAGCATATTCTATTAATGTCAATTGAGTAACATAGTGAATAATTTTGTTCACTGGTCACTGCAGAACAGTGAACTTGTCAAGGTAAATATTAAATTGTAGGTTCCTATCTAGGAAGCCACTTCGCTTTGTCCAGCCAATCTTTTCTTTTTTAGTATTCCCCATTTTGGGAAATTCTAGTCCAGCCTTCCCTATGATTCAACTAAATGTTAACTATTTCAAGAAGCCTTCTTGCTTTCTTCTAATAGTATAAGAACTAATAGTATTGTTTATATTGATAGCATATTTAATTTTGTATATATTTATTTTCATGTTTCTGTTGTATATTGAAAATAAAGACTAGTTCTTATATATGTGCATATTCTTAGCAGATGTTAGAGAACTTCCAAGTTCATGTGTTCCAACAGTGCTGTGGAGTAGGATTGTTATCTCTTAAAGCTTTCTGTTTATCGTAATGCATTTGCACAAAAATCGATCTCCTTTTGATTAAATAGATTCCTTCTGGAGTATTCCAAACCAGTGACCAACCGTCATTACATTGAACACTTCTAATAATTTGCAGCTTGTTGTTCCTGGAATTAATGTAATTCATGCTTGAAGAGTTCTATTAACATTTCTTTCTTATATTAAAATCTGCCTTGTTGTTATTTGCACCTGGGAAAAAGATGCATCTTCTTGTTTTGTTTCTTCTTCCTTGATTCTCTTTATTTATACCTTTGTCATGCTAAGAATTTCCAGTACTTTTTATCCATTTCTTCTCTATGACATAGCTTAGTGACCATCACCATCATAGTTATTTTACACCATGTGTAGACGGATACTTCAGGTTGTCAAAGTATACTCAGAGGTACACAAAAATGTACTCTATTTTCCATGTCTGGTGTGATCATAAGTTCTCTTGTTCTGAACATAATGCTTCTGTATTGTAGTCACAGAGAGAGCAAATAGTGGGAAAGATGAAGAAACTAGGGGCTGTCTACTTTTCTAATACTTATCTGGAGCTACCATTACCTGTTTCGGCAGGTTGCCCATTGCACAAGTGTGTCTAGCTAAGGGAGAAAGTGAAGAATAAAGCCAAATTTCTACTCTGCGGTCAAGTCTTTTACTTTGTTGTAGGGTTGTTTCTGCCCAGCATAAAGAATGCCTTCTGATCTAACCAATCTGTGCTCTTAGTGTCTGCACGCATCAGGAGAGAGACACCTTTGGCTGATTATCACAACAGTGCTGTATATTCTCATCTCAGCCTTCACATTACAGATGACAAAAAATGATGCCTAAAATGGTAAAGCTACTTTACCCCAAGCCATACAAATAGTAAATATCTTGCATGAAATGCAAATGGTGATGAAACTTCTTACTTTAGTTTTTTTCCTATATTTGTTCCAAATGCTCATTTAAGCAAGACTTTGTGAGCTTAGATGATGTTTCCTATAACATGGGTCCAATGCTTTAAAATGACCTCTAATCCTAATAACTTGAACATTAAGTTGTCAGATGGGAAAGTGTAGAACATAGATATAGGAATAAAGGGTACACATGATGGCTTGAGGCAGGTTGATTCATTGTTGTGGTTAAATCCATATTTCATCCTAGGACAGCTTCACTATTGCTAGGTTAGTGAACACAGATCATACGCTGTAATAATTTTTACCGTAGGGTTCATAGAGACATCAGAATAAAAGTGGACATCACATCATACTCAACCAATAAGTTACAAAGTAAAATGTATTAAAAATTAATTTTCTAAAATCCATTGTATTTGCCATATTAGCTTTATGTATTATTTCATTTTCTTTCTGCTATAAAATTCATTAATTTTAATCCAGGATTAACACAATAAGAAGAGGAGAATTGGTTTTCTGTAGCAACTTCCACACTCTAAGTATCCTAATATGCTTTATAAATAATGAATGAGATGCCGTTAGAGTAGGGATCTGCAGGCAAACAGAGTAGCCATTGTACAAAGTGGTGATAACACTCAAAAAAAGATAAATACAAAAATGAGAGCCCTTTCATGCCATCTTTTGTTCCTTTAAGTTTCGGTGAAACTTTTAAGAAAGTTGTTATCTGGGAGTAAGTATCATGTCCAAACAGAGTGATCAGGGAATATTGGAAAAATTCATTAATCACGGTTGTATTTGTAAGTCATGATAATGTATTTATTAGCCTAAGTAAGGCTCCTAGGCTTTTTCACTTCATAAACTTATCCTCCTACAAAAAAAAAAAAAAAAAATTAGCTGAGATTGAAACCTCTACCAAGCAAAGCAAGATAGTTTAGAGCTCCTAGAGACCTGTGAAATTCAAACATTTTGTCTTTTACTACAAGTAATAATATGTATATTAAACTAAGGTGGATTTATGCCCAAACAAATATTTTTTAAACTGAAAACAGGACTCCATCCTAACCAAAATGAATGACTCTATGGATAGCAGTTTCCCATTTATAAGCCTTAGTATATTTATCTCTGGTATAAATATACAACAGATTGAGATAATATGGCAGGAGCTTGAACACTATGATGAATGAGGGAGCCACAGGTGATCTTGGAAAAAGACAGTTCCTTTCTAGCCAAAATTCCCTGAATCCTTTAAATTTACTCTCTTCAAAGGGACCCCACAAGTTAAAGAAATTTAATTTGCCACTTCTTCTTTGGAAACATAACTCAACTGTTTGAATCCTGTCTGCTGTTTCAAAGGAGAAAAAAGCCATATGGGGAGGGAAGATTAGCCAGGACAATGTTTTTCTACAACTGTGTGTGTTAATTTAGAAAACTAAGGCATTAACATTCAGTACACCTGCCAGAGGCCTTATCTGAGGGAACAAGTGAATCTGAAAGGAATTCCAGCTGTGTGGGCTGAAGGAGAGTTGAAGCCAGACTGGATCAGGCTTGACCGACATTCAGCTGAATGAGAGTTTAGTCCAAGGGGTGTACGTTACCGTTGAAGAGAGTGAGGAGTTAGAGGTGTAGTAGAGGAATTGTCTCAGAGAACATGTCCACGGGGCAAAAGGGAGGTCAGAGAATGAGACGGGATAAGAGTTTCAAAGCTGAGAGGCTCAGAACCAGATCCTGAGGCAGACTGGGAGGCAACGCTGAAACAGTATCTAGAGGATGTGGTCTGAGGGGTTGCAGTGCAGAGGTGACCTAGGGTTAGCAAGCTTTCTGTAAAGGGCTAATGAGTACTTGTTTTATGCTTTGTGAGCCACAGGGTCTCTGCAGCATCTACTCACCCCGCCGTTGTAGTACCAAAGAGATGGTGGATAATGTATATAAGTGAATGGGTGTGGCTGTGTTCTAGGGACACTTGACCTGCGTACAGAGAAGACAGTTTGGATTTGGCCTCCAGGCCTTAGATGGTCCAACTTTGAGATGAGCAGCAGTGCTGATTTAAAGTAATCTGTAGCTGGACAGCAATCGTGTTGTTAGGGCAAGGGACACAGGCGCATGTGTGGTCCATGTAGCATCCTGATGCCTGACCATTCTCTCCACTGAAGCAGTATTTCTGAAAGACATAACAGTGGGACTGGCCTTTGGTAACTAGGAGGTCTGGTATGGTCTTTGGGTACTAGAGACAGGAATTTAAAAAGAGTCAGAACGTGAAGTGAAGAACACCAAGGGAAAATTGACTTATTTGAAAACTTTGTTCCTTACCGTATGGTCATCTATCCAGATAAGCACTGAGAACTCTTGCTTAATCCTAGGGAATGTATGAATACAAATAATGTGTTTGCCACTGCGGTGGCTGAGACTGTTTTGCTCTTTATATTTTAAGCTTGGGTAGCTGCATGCATCTTGCTTTGGGTTAAGCTGCTCATTGACAGAGCTCCTAGCATATTCTCTAGTATATGTATTCTCTTGTTGTTATGAGAAGGGTTATCTGATGAAGTTGTGATAGATGCTAGTGACAATTTAAAGGAATATATTGCCTGACTGAAAATAGAAATTATGTGCAAGCATACGCATGTTTAAGGGGTATGGAAATATGCAACAAACCTTTATCCATTGGGAAAAAGAATCACTGCTCAGAGAACAAGGAGAAAACAAGGACCATTAATAAGCCCATCAGTCTGTATCTGAGCCTTAAAACAAACTCCAAACAGAGGAATAGCCAAATATATTTTTTGAGGCCTGGAGGTAAAGAATTTGTATGTTGAGATCTTTTTGAAAATACCAGTTTTGAGTTGTTGTTAAAATATTTTTTATTTTTAAAGATCTTTGAGATATTTGTGCTTTGTTCATAAAATAGTTCCTATATTTATTCTCTTCTTTATTTCATTTTTTTTCTCTCTCTCAGTTGCAATAATTCTCGGTGATATCTTAAGTCCCCTCATCCATTCTTACAGAATTATATCAAGGACATAGAAAGAAATGCAGATTTTCTTAAGGTCTTTCTCACAAATTACATTTCTACCTGGAAAGAAAACTTCCCTTAGTATGTCAACACTTTAGTTCATTCCGGGTACCTGACTTTAATTTCTATGAGTCAACATTGCCATTACAATCCTCCTCATCACTATTTATCAGATCCAACATGGGTAAAGCACTTTATACATTATGTCTCTTGGTATTTATAATGATTCAGGGAAAGGGATGAGAACACTAGATTTAGAGAGATTAAGTGTCTTGCCATGGTGACCAGTTGGGATGTAGCAGAGCTGGGATTGAAACCATTTCTTACTGAATTCCACAATTATTATACATAGTAATATAGAAATACATACATATAGAGAGTATAACTAAACATAAAACTGTAATATTAACGGTAATTGCTAACATTTACTGAGCACTTATTTATTGAGCTAGAACTCTGAATCTGATGCTTTTTCTCTCACAATGCAATCATAAATCATCAGCCCATGGTATAGAAAAACTCTACATCCTTGCTTCTGGTTTTCAAAACTGCATTCAGTATCAGTGATGAGTGTGCCGTTGAGCACAGTCCAAAATGCTTCTGGCTTAATAACTAAGTCCCTACTTTATTCCCTACTTTATTTTGCTTCTCAGGCAGCAAAAAGGAATTTGCTTTTAGTGAACACTGAGCCGTGTTTCTTGAGATATTTAGTCTTCATTTACCATTTATGTTCTATAAGGAAAGATTATGTTGGCAATAACCTTTCAATGCTGTGAAAGGAAATCAGCCAGCTTCCTTTGAATATGATTCTTTTCTCTTTTATGTTCATTCATTCATTCATTCATTGTGCTAATATTTCCCGAGCATATATAACGGGCAAGATGCTATTCTAGGGCCGAATTGAGTAGTGAACAAACAGGCAAAGCCCAGACTCTTACAAGGTTTTAATTTGGGGCATAGAGACGATAAATAAATTAATAAACAAGTACTATGAAGAAACAAAAAGCAAGAATGAGAAATTGGAATTGATAAAGCTGGATGAGGATGTGATATTTTGGCTTTCTTGCTCCAACCCCCTAATTTACTTATATAGAATCTTGCATACACGGGGTCTAAATAGATTCAAACTGTCTTATCTGTGTTTCTCTAGGGGCTTCTTAAATATGCATTTCTTTCTCTGTAACCTTTTTCATGTCCCTCCAGGACATTGACTTTGGAATGTTGTGAATAACACAATTTAAGAAGGAACTGCGTATAGGAAAGTAGGACAGAAAATCTGCACTGTCCTATAGCTGTCCAAAGAAATAGACTTTTAATGGTTTTTCAATGCTCATAAAAAAATGAGCAGCCAGGGCATCAGATTTCCCCATCTAGAAGTTACATGATTGAGATCCCATGTTCCCACACAAGGAGAAACTGTGGTTAAAAATTGTCATGCATGTACGTGTGTGTGTATGCGTTATGTGGCTGACTCCAGCTGGAATATAGATTTGGTCCTAAGTCAGAAAAGAGCACTGAGATTGTTTTAAGGTTATTGATTTTAAAGATGGCAGGGGAGAAATTCTGGGCCATTACATCCTCAAGTCCTAAAGTGAGAAACCTGTCGTAAGAAAATAGGATTCAATAGTATCTGAATGGGTTTGGAGATTGATGGAGGAGTGCCTAGAAAACTATAAACAGTAGAGCATGGAGGTACAGCACTCCAGCTAAGGATGGCATTTGAATGGTGCCATTAATGTGCAATAATCTATAAGTAAAGGACCGAGAGCCAACATTAACCATAATGATTCACAGAAGTGAAAATACTCATGTCCAGGTGCAAAATTGACATTCCTTAAGAAAACTGTTGAGTAACAAATGTTTGTATTGAGGTTCTCTGGTAATTAATGTAGCTTTTCTAGTTTTTTAAAAGCCTTAGACCTCATATGGGCCTGACTATTTTAAAGCAACTTAGGTTGTCTTGTTGGTTCTGAAAAATATTGAATACCTATATCTGTGCTAATTCAAATTCACCCAATAAAGGTAAACATGATGTGTTGGATTTTTATTAACTTAAAACTTTTGAGCTTTTAGTTTAAACTAATATCATGGAGTGTAAATTAACTTGTATTCAGAAAAAACCATTTCATATGATTTCCTAGGAAAATGGGTTCTATGGAGAAGGATAGAAGGGAATTTATAAAGATACCAGATCTCCAAGGATGTTAAATTGCCATAATATGAAAAATTAATAGTTAACAAAAGAGCATTATTTTAAAATACTAAGGATATTAATTTTTAAAAACTCTCTCATTCCTGAAATATTTGGAGAAAAATGTTTAATGCATAAACTAAGCAGGGGTACATTTGTTTCTATTTTGAATGTTCTCCCATGGAGATTTGGCCTATCTTTTACACATACAAATATAAGCCGCCAGGAATCCTTAGGCATTAAGGAGGATTCTATATACTTCAACATGGA
Source organism: Mellivora capensis (assembly GCA_004024625.1). Taxonomy (NCBI): domain Eukaryota; kingdom Metazoa; phylum Chordata; class Mammalia; order Carnivora; family Mustelidae; genus Mellivora; species Mellivora capensis. Next base: position 12,351 of record PISX010020774.1, on the reverse strand, counting down.
GGTGATGCTTATAAATATAAGACATTAAAAGTCTTGAAACATGTATCACTGGAGCCCAATGTGGGGGGGAAAAACAACAACCCTAATGTCATATAAACTTAGGATTTTTCATGAAATCCTGAATTGTAGAAAATTATTTACAAAGTAAATCACCTCTTTTTTTTTGGAAAACCTCAAAAAAATAATAACTAAAACACATAAATGTACAAAACTCTATTATTGTCATATTCTGAAAAATGTGGGAAAGGAAAGTCCTTCAGAATGTAACATTGGTATCTTGTTTAGTAAAGGAGAGCACTAGAGATTTGTTCTCAAAGAATATTTTTTAAAGAAAGTTTATATTTGAAGGAATTAAATTAAAAAATGTAATAAAAGAGAATGGAAAAGCTACTCTCGGGTTTCTCTTCAGAAACTTGTTTTAACCAATTTGCAGTTGATTGCTATGACAGTCTTGCAAGCTTTCATTTCTCTAGTTTTTGATTAAATTCTTATGTTAAATAAGATGTTTGTATTTAAAGGATAACTTTGCTAATTAAGCAATTTTATATGAATATCGAAATAATAAAGAATTATTTCATAGTTAGAGTGAAGAAATAATACTTAGATTTTTAATTTTCTTTAAAGATTTTATTTATTTACTGGTGAGAGAGAGAAGGAGCTGAGGGGAGCAGCAGAAGGAAAGAGAAGCAGACTCCCGCTGAGCAGGGAGCCTGACTGGGGCTCCATTCTAGGACCCCAGGCTCAGGACCTGAGCAGAAGGCAAATGCTTAACCGACTGAGCCACCCAGGCTCCCCATAGATTTTAAAATGGAAACAAAAGAAGAGGAAGAATTAGGTCTACAATTTAATGTAAATTACCATCAGCATGCATCATCCCTTTTCCTTGATTTATTGACTCATTAAAAATCTATTTCTTTTCAGTGTTCCAAAATTCCTTGTTTATGCACCATACCCAGTGACTGAAAATAAATAAAATGAAATGAAAAAAAATCCATTTCTTTTTTAAAAATCTATTTCTAGCATTTACCATTTATTAAAATCCAATTCCAATATGAGAAAACGTATACCTCTGTACCCAGCAGACCTATAATCTTGGATGAAAGGGGAGTACTAACAAATACTTTTTACTTTGTTGGTAAATGCTAAACAATTGATGACTAGGGACCTGCAGGAGCACAAAGTTTGGTATAGTAGCTCTGCCTTATGGATATCAAGGAAGATTTTATGTGGAGGAGGTGATACTGAGTTGAACTGGAGATATGCCTAGGGACTTCGCCAAATGAAAGAGGGGCAGACAGGACTTCTAAACAGAGACAGAGTAGTAATAAATCTAAGAGCAGCAGATAGCTTCTTTTCTATCTTGTCATGTTACCATATAATTACCCCAGTTCAACATTTATTATTCTATTACTGAAAGAATATTATATTATAAATATTATAATATTTACTGAGCATCTAGTATGCACCCAGCACTTCGCTGGATGCTGGGGAGGTAGAGAGGGTCAGTAAAATTCTGCCCCTATTAACAAGGAAGTTAATTACTGAATGGAAAGAACAGATCATTTCAAGAAAAAAGTGTTAAGAATAATCAGGGTGATATACCACTAAAGCAACTGAGACTTTGTATCCTATTATAGTGAAACTTTACTGGATTACAGGAGGATATTTCTGTTTATGCTTTAATAGGCAGAAGATGTTTGTTCCCAAGTTTGATGTTTTGTTGTATACCCTGCTGATTTACAATATGAGAAACATGTTCTGGGTTTAGAAAGCAACTTGTAGTTTGGAGCTGGGGGAAAGCGTTTTCCTACCTCACTTGGTCTCTTTGCTGTTTACTTCCTCCTCGCTTGCTGCCGAATTCCTCACGATATTTTTATCAAAAAGTCTTTTGGAGACATTTAAGAGGTAAAATGGACAGGATTGGGTGACTAATTGAAAATGGGGATGGGCAAGGATGTTTTGGAAAAATGATTTCCTTTTTTAGGGTCTGTGTAATTAGGCACAGGGGTACTATTTATTGATTAAAAGAAAACACTAAAGGAAGAACTTTGTTAGTAATCATTGATAAACTTGAATAAATTAATGATCCATAAACACATTACATTCTAACAAAGTAGATGAAACAAAATACCCATGTTTTGATAACACTTTTCTGTCATGGAGGTGTGACCAATATGTTTTAACACAAATGTATCTCCATTCACGGATAAAATAAATGATTATAGCTCTGGAGAGAAAAAAGTTAAAGGAAACTAATTTTTAGAAAGCAACTACTGTGTCCAGACATCCTTTTTGGGCTATGTATCTTACTTCATTGACTCTGTACACCTATCTTAGGAGAATTAATTACTGTCATTCCGATTAAAGGACAGAGACTAATGAAACTCATATAAATTTTCTAACTTTTCACAGTAAATGGCAGAGTTAGTCTTTATAATTCCATGTCTCTTCAACTGTAAACCAAAGGCTTTTGGAAGCAGCAAATATGTATCAAGTGCCTACAATGAGAACTTAGTCTTCAGTATGAGATATAGACCTAATAAGGAGGCAAGTACAATTAGTAAGAAAGGCTAAGAAGTTTTCAGATGCTCAGGAAACATTAGGAGGATAGCCCCTAAGGCCATCATGAGGGTATCCATTAAAACTTTCTGAAAGAATTCTCTTCAGGTATAAGACCTGAAGAATACAGAGAGTCTGGAAGTCTTTTCACTGTACCTAAAAATATTTTCAAAATGAAAGAAATTGAATATCTTTAATTCAAGTTATCTAGATAATTATATTAACCATCCATATTGCCTAAATTTTCACTTTCTGCTTCAATGTCCACTCATGCAGTTGTGACTTCAGAAATGGAAGTGTTACAAAATGAATGATCTTACCACGTGGCGGAGAACTAAATGTAAATTGATTTTATAATGATATGATTTACCAGTAAATAATATTCAGCTCTTTTGTGTAATCATCTACATGTATCTATGATCTATGACATTTTGATCAATACCTTCCATGGTTTCTCTCTTTATTCAATATATGTGGCTTCTTCTGTCTTCCTTCCTAGATCATGGACTTTCATTTTCTATTTTACTTTTCTGTGTAACAAGTATTCAGATTACTTTGTCTTTATTATATCCCGGAATCATATAAACACAAAGTATATAAATATGCTTTTGTAGTTTCAAATTTCCTAATTTGGATTTGTGAGTATTGTTGACTTCTATCTATATCTCTTCCACCCACACATTTATTTTGAAGATCATGTTATAAATGAGGAACACAAAATTCTACTAAGCACCTAACTACATTTCTGGACTTGCTTTGTTATATTCAGTTAGCTTAATCTTCATGAATATTAAATGACTTTCAGTTTTTAGAGTGAAGTATGATGATACATTGCCAGATACATGACAGTTAAAACACCCACAGATTTTGGCAGGGAATAAATCAGTGAGTGTTCATATGAGTGAATGCTGTCTTAACAAGGGAACCATATGTGTTCCAGTGAAAGGTTTCATGAAGCCAGAACTATATATGTTCCAATGAAAGATTTTATAGAATTATATATGTCATTAAAAGAGTAAATATATATAATTAAAAGAGAAAAAATGTATTGAGAAATTTCTGCCATCTGAAATCTTAGATGTTTTTTAGAAGGTGAAAGTTACAGAGCTTCTTTGATAGTAAGGGCAGTTTTCCTTTATCTCTGATGGCTATCTTTGGAGTGGCCTTATGTCCACATAAAAACTTTCACATGTAATAGCAGCTTTCTCATAAGTGCCAAAAACTAAAAGTGACCAAGATGTCCTTCAAGAGCAGAATGGATAAACTGTGGGATATTTACACATGGAATACTATTCAGTGATAATAAAGCAGTGAGCTGTCAAGCCATGAAAAGACATAAAGGTAAGTTGCTAAGTGAAAGGAGCTCGTCTGAAAAAGCTTCACAGTGTATGAACAGAACTACAGAGATAGTAACTGTATCAGTGATTTCCAGGGGCTTGGTTATAGGGAGACTGGACTGGGTGAAACAAGAGAGATATCTGGGAGTGGCAAAACTATTCTTCATGACATTGTAATCATGGATCCTTGTCACTATGTATTTGTCAAAATTCATAGAATTGCAGAATATAAAGAGTGAATTATGCATACAAATAAAAAAATATTTAGGAGATGATGTATCTGTGGATGGAATGTAGAATGTGGCAAACTAATCAACCATATTACAAATGTAAGAAACAGCTTCACTGAAAGAGGTAAAAGAAAAAGACAACGACATAAATAACTCTGGAATCTTTGAAACTAAATCTTTGAAACAAAAAGACAATAAACAAACAAACAAAGAAAAAAACAAAAACAAATGAACAAAACACTAAGTAAGCGCTGTACTCTACTTGATACCATTACGCATACATACTAGAATCGAACAGCTCATTGGTTTGTCAGCAGATGCTGCAAGATTGCATATCAGCAAGGAGAGGGGTAAAATGCCTCATATGGTAAGGGATTGGAATTGGAGATGTCAATAGGAGCTTATTTTGACAGTGCAAATATACATTGTTACATATGAAATATTTATAGATATGAGCGCATGCATGGGTTAATACACACACACACACACACACACACACACACACACACACATGCATTTCTGTGTTTTGTCAAAGGAGAGGGTTTAGAAGCAAAAAACACATACCTATATTCAAATCTTGATTTCTAATACCATTCTCCAATAAAATGAATCGAGTATCCTTGGGGAAAAGAATGATTCTAGAAATGGGTCAGAAATATACGAGATGAGCTTAGTGCATCTTGTGGTGACAGAAAGTAAGGAAATTTAAAAAAAAAACTTAATTATGGGAATATGTGAAAGGGACACAGGAACTATATTGTCAACTAAAGAGTTCCCAAATGGTTAAAACAAGAACAATTTGAGGTACAAAGTAAAGTCATACTGGATTATAATCTAAAATATAAAATAAATATCCATTAGTCCAAACTTAATAAATAATTCAGTAACTACATTACCAGGGGATAGCAGATGATTGGCCATGCAGAAGAATTCCAAATAACTTATATAGATAATTTTTCCTCAAAAGGTGGTGCAGGCCACACATAGTGAATTCCTTCCAGAAAGTACAATCTGCAAAGGGTTAAAAGAGCAATTCTCCCATGGAGAAACCTGATAAACTCTTCTTCAGTCAGGTGATCAGATTCAGTATCAGCAGTGATAAGTCTTCTGTACTGTATATACTCTTGATATACTCTTGATATAATGTGATAAAATGGTACTTTTTTCCTAAAACTCATTAGCCCAGTCTCATCATGAGGAAAATATACACCAAATTGAGGAACTCTCTGGAAAACACCTGATCAATATTCCTCAAAGCCCTCAAGCCCATCAAAATCAAGGAAATTCTGAGAAACTGTTGCTGACAAGAGGAGCCTGGGAGATACAACTACTAAATGTAACATCCTTGTTGACAACTTGGAACAGAACAAAGTAAGTAAAAACCGAAGTAATCTGAGAAATATGGACATTAGTTAATTTAGCCATATTGGCTCATTAGTTGTAACAAATATACCTTTCTAATGTAAGATGTTAAAAATAGAGAAAGTTGGGCATGGAGTATAGAGGAATTCTATGTATTAGTTTTGCAGCTTTTTGGTAAATCTAGAACTACTCTAAAAGAAAAAGTTTTTTTAAAAAATAACCAACTCTTTGTCATCTGAAAACTTGGACTTAGAAGTTGACAGGTACAAAGATTGAGGGATAAAGGAGGATTTTCTCTTTTTTCTGAGGTCTACCTTGAGATAGAGATCTGAAAGAGGAAGGGTAATGATAATTTCTGTTTCATATATACAGATATATGTGTATGTTCAAGTGAAAGAAGAAAATAATCATGTGATAAATAATATCTAGATAGCTTCAGTCTTTAATTCCTGAACACAGTAAACACATTCCCAAGCCACTTATTTATTCATTCATCTTTCTTTCCACTCAGAAAACATTTACTCAATGCCAAATAGACAGTCTGTGCTATTCTAACATCTGTGGGAAAGAACCCAAGCAAGATCCCTGCCATCACAAAACTTAAATTATAATGAGGGAAAAGGGATAATCAACAGGTAAATATGAATTTAGGTTTTACATTTCAATGAAGGAATGCATAGGATGTCAGAATATTTTGGTAGTCTAGAAAGATCATTTTGAGAAAGTGTTATTTCAACTGAGACCTGAAAATAGAGTGAGGCAAAAGAAATAACTGGAAGAAGAGTGTTAGATACAGAAAAACACAGCTTAAAAAAGTCTTGGTAGTTGGAACAAGATTGATGTGTTGAAAGAACAGCCTATACCAACTAGAGTAGGTGGTAACTCTAACTTAACACCTCTTCTCTGTTCTTGCAGTACATCAGTCTTATACATATATGAGACAGAGATGTAGGGAACACTGATGATTTTGAGGGTAGAAGGACTTTTGTTACAGGTTATTAAGAATTGTTTGACTGAAGAAAGTCTTAAGTTTTAAATTCTAGAAATGATTCTCAAGCTACAACATGGAACCCAGCCACCATGGGAATCATGCCTCTTCTAAGATCAGACAACAGGACTACAGAATTTCATTCCTACTGGCATGTTTCAGAAGAATATTACTGCTGCCAGATCTGGAATCAAACTTTTCTGACACACTCTACAAAAAACAAAAACAAAAAACAAAAAACAAAAAAACAATGGACACTCACTCTTGAAACCCTTGAATATAATGGCTGGCCTTTGAAAACTCTACCAATGGTCCCAGGGCAAAAACAAATCCTTGTAAGATTCTGACTGCCTGGCAGAAGCACCAAAAACTATAGGAGTTCTGCCCTCCCCTGAGTTTTGCCGCTCAACTCTCATGAGAAGACATTGATTTGTTCAAAACTAAATCCCATTTTTAATCACAGGTTCTAGGAAGTCTTTTTTTTTTTAAGCTTTTATTTATTTATTTGACAGATTGAGATCACAAGTAGGCAGAGAGGCAGGTAGAGAAAGAGGGGGAAGCAGGCCCCCCGCTGAGCAGAGAGCCCAATGCAGGGCTCGATCCCAGGTCATGGGATCCTGACCTGAGCCAAAGGCAAAGGCTTTACCCACTGAGCCACCCAGGTGCCCCAGGTTCTAGGAAGTCTTAAACACAATTCTTGCTGTACACACACTCCATTGTGGAAAGCACATTGGAAGTAGAAAGGGCTGGTGGTTTCAAGGACAGCAAGTGATTGTGTCAAATGTTACTCAAAAAAATGGGACTGGAGATACGCCAGTGAATTAGAAAATAGAGAGCACATTAGTGCCCTTGACAAATGCAGTTTCTGTTAGAATCATGGGAATAGAATACACTAGTTAAGACATGCAAAGAAATGCACATGAATTAAACTGTAAGCCAAAGCATTACAAGAAATCAAGGATTAGGTCCTAACACTCAACTCATTGCTTCCTAGCAGACATTTAATGTGAAGGCTATGAAGAGGTCAGTTCAAAGATCATGGAGTGAAACTGTTGGGCTAGAGGTGGCTTGCCTTCAGAGTATGGATATCAATGTTTTATTAAACTAAACAAATTCAGAAATATGTTAAGAATGGGATATGTCTTTATTTCCCCAGCTGGCCAGACTGAAAGTGAGGATGTAGATAAGCATCACGTCTAAATAATAAAGATAAAGTTTCAAAGTAGATAAACACTTTATTTAGGACTTTTGGAGCCAAATGGAATTGTTTCTAGCAAAGGTGTGGAAGGGTTTCCATATGAGGGTCAAGGACTGATGGTTTGTATACCAGGGCTTTCTCCCCCACCATGTGAATGGTGCATGATCCAGAAGTGAGCATGATTGTGGCTAAAGATACCTCTGCTTTGGCAAAGAAATATGAAATGATTAATTGTATGGTTGATGTAAAATATTTTTTCCTTCTATGCTGCCTCTCAGGGTGGGATAAATAAATCAACAAGGGACTTCAGTTCAGCTTTGGTCTAATAAAGAAGTTATTCACAGGATTCTACTTCCAAACATTCATGTTTTACCCAGTGGAAAAGAGTATTCCAAGAATCAACATATCATGCTGTCTTCCTGACTCCGAAATAAATAGAAACATGTCTACATCCTGTAAACACAAGTTGTGAATTGATCCTTCCCTTTCACTACATATCACAAAGTTTTCAATCACTTCTTTATCACTATCCTCCACTAAATGACTTGCCCCCCACCCCAAAGTCATCATTTGACTTTAAATTTCCTGTTTGAGAGAAAGCAGAGTGTAACCTTCACGTGAGAACTTTTCTTGGTTTCCTAACTTATATTATGGGTGGCAGAAATAGCATCATACTTTCTGCTTATTAGACAATGTAAACAATGTTTCTTTTCTCCCCCCCACCCAACCCCACATTTGGCTAGTTCTTTCTTTTTAACTCATGGGCACATGCACCTCTATGAAGTTTTCCCCTATCTCTCTTTCACTCTAACCTCTATTAGAGTGTTCTCCGAATAGTGTTCTGTCCTCCAAACAGATGCCTTTTCTTCCCTCCTTCCCCAGTGCTCTCCAAATTCCTTCTCTTCCCTTACTTTCCTGCTCAGGTGACGTTTCTCAGAGCTTCTATCCAATGTCCTGAAGAAAAGTGTGTCAGGGGGCGCCTGGGTGGCTCAGTTGGTTGAGCAACTCCCTTCCGCTCAGGTCATGATCCTGGACTTCCAGGATGAAGTCCTGCATCTGGGCTCCCAGCTCCTTGGGGAGTCTGCTTCTTCCTCTGACCTTGTTCTCTCCCATTCTCTCTCAAATAAATAAATTAAAAAAAAAAAAAAAAAAAGGAAAGTGTGTCAGGATCACTTCTCATTTGTGGTTTGGTTCCCTTCTGCCCTGAAAAGTAATGTCATAGGATTTGTGAATGGCGAAGAGATCATTGATATAAATCTACATAACCAGTTTAATTTCTGTGACTTGTATCTTTTCCTAAGTTATATTTCATTCCCAAAATCAAGTTTCTAGTATCTAGATCATAATGAATTTTTTTTGTTTATTCCTTAAAAATACTAGCATAAGATGCTACCAATAACCACAATAACTGATTTTTCAGGAACAGTGAAATAGTCATTTCAGGGCTTAGCCAATAATAAGACTTATAACCTGAATAATCTTGATTTTTCCTGTAAGCATTTAAAAAAACCTCTTTTCCATAAATAATTCAGGTATTTCCCCTAAATGATTAGGGTGGTTTTCCTATTTATTATACTATATCAACTTACAGATCTGCAATCTTTAGATTTTTTTTTTTTTTTTTTTTTGTAGTTTCTCATTCTATAGTGAACTATGCTTAAAAGAAAATCTGTGATTGGCACATTTAAACATGACTATATTATGTTTCTTTTTACAGGTTACCATCTGCAATGGGGTCTTTTGAGTGTGACATTCAGAGAACCTCATTACAAAGTTGTGTTAATGTAAAATTAGTTTTCTTTCAACATAAGTATTCAGTTATAATTATAAATATTAATTCCTGAGTAGCTGTGGTCTCTGGCCCTCAAATTTATATGAGAGACTGTAGAACCCACAGATATTAATTGAAAACTCCCCTCCACCACTTTTTAAAAAACCTCTCAATGGAAGCATGCAAATAGAATGTTACAGTTAGCACATGTGGAACAAAACTCTTTGGATATCATTTTGTAGTTGGTCTTTGAAAGGTTTGTCATATTGTCAAGGTCACCTAAGTAAGAGGTGACATAGCCATTATCCTTCAAAATACTCACTTTCTTCCCACTTTTCTATTGTTTCTAAATTCAGCTTTGAGGACTGACAGGTATATAATTGTCAAGAACTAGCAAACAAAAATAATGAAATGATTATATTTTGAGTGATGAAACTGTTATGAGTACTGGTGGAAACTTCCTGAAGGCAACAGGCCACACTGTGCTTCTCTCTCAGCTTCCTCGCGCCCTTTGTTTTTCTTCACTAAGTGTAACCAATATCCTGGTTCACTACAGCAGAACCTTGGGAGGACTATAGCTGTCCTCAACCTCCCCACCCTCCCCCATTCCCACCCCATCCCCTCTTTCTCTTTCTGTCTTATCAAAATTGAGCAAAATCAGAGCAGCATATCCACACTCTCAGTCATTCTGTCACACCTGTGATCCTCTCCCCGTGTCCCTTAGCAAGTTAAATTTTAGGAGTCTTGTTCATGTAACTTTTAACCAGATAGAGTGAGCATGAGAAAGCAAAACAAAACAGTGAGTGACTTCTTTCCTAAGTTAAAAAATTCATGTGAGTCCATGGAGAAAAGGAAAGTGGGCTGGAAGACCAATGTCCGAAACCCACCCAGCCGATGAAAACCACTTGCATATTACTCCTTGAATAGTACAGATTCTATTGATCATTGCTGGCATTATTGTAGATCATTTTGCTTTTCATTAGCTCCAGATGCAATTTTGAATTTTCAATTTGGTTGCTGGTTTATTCAATGTAGACATTCTTCTGAAAGGTAAATTATGATGTGTGTGTGTTTCTATGTCTTTGAATTTAGGATAAGCACTGAAAAGTGAATAAAGCCTTGAGGATGCTAATTGCCATCATTTGCAAACATGTACACATAAATGGTGAATGGAAAATAGCAGGTAATTACATGGAAAATAAACACGTGATACTACGTGGAACCTTGTATGTCAACGGAAAGAAAAAAAAATATGCAAAAGGTAAAGAAAAACCTAAGCCCTAGATAACTGGCTCCTCTCTCAATGTAAACTGCCTCTCAGTTCTGTGGTGAGCCTGGGTGCATAAATAACAAGAGCATTCTGGTGCTGAGAGAAATAATGCATCAAGAGCCCTGGGGTAGGCATCAGACATTGTGGGTTTAGTGCTATCTCCATCACATTTTGGTCCTGCAGGAACCTGGGCAAGACAATGGACTCTCTCCAGCCTTGGTTTTCTCATTCATGAAAAAAAAATGCAGGTTGAAATCATTTTGTAGGTTATAAATCTATGATAATGTAACATTGTTTTTATTTTAGTAAGACCAATCCATTGACTAAAAATACAACTCCCTTTAGTGTCTATACAGACGCTCCTCACTTGAGATCAGAGGGAGAAAGAAAATTAACTCAATCCCCAGGAAAAGTGGCTTAGCTTTCTTGGCTGATGTTTACTGTAGGAAACAGGGCTGACTGGTGTTTTGTTTAAAGGACACAACTTGGCAGGCATTGGGGTTGGCATGACATCTGAATGTGCTTTGTTTTTTCATTAAGTCCACACTGTGTTTCAGAGGCCATGTGAGTAGGTAGCCTTATCCTTGGTCATAATACAAGCAGCTTATACCCATAGTCCTTATATTAGGCTTTGTGACACTCTTATGTTGACTGGCCACCACCTTTAGGAGGCTGAGTTTGCGACCTCTTCTTTCATCAAATATTTATTGTCTCTGTGAAAAGCCCCAGACATTCCAAAACACCGGAGAACAGAAGAATAAGACTAGGTATATATATATGTCTTCTTAGATTTGGCTAATTCTCTGATGGGGAAGCAAAATGAAGTAGGAAACAAATCACAATATACAGCAGTGTTCAATAAATTCCATATGCATTGTTAAGAGAATAGTGCTGTGGGAGCAATTTTATCCAGCCCAGGTGATGAGGAAGAACCAGGGGGAGAAGAAAGTAACTCGCAGTTGAAGAGGGGGAGAAACTGTGGAGGGTGGGGAAGGAAAGACTGGGAACAAGAAAGGCACTGAAGACAGAGAGAATGTCAAAAGACTCTTGGAGGCTCTTTGAAACAAATTTACTTTCTAAATGTCTGGGTGCCTTTGTGTTTCCACCAGACCACCTTTCTATTTTTACATTGCAAATCACAAATAAAATACCCCAAGGAATCAGCTGATATTAAATGTAATTGCTACAAATATAATAACATACTAAAATATGGGGTCCTGCTATTATTATCTATGCTGGTATGGTTAAATATGTATTTAAAAACAACTATGATTTAATTAAATTAGATTAATCAGAATGGCAACAGTCACATTACTATCTGTTATATTACGGTGAGATGCTCTCAGTCAATGAGCATGACAAGTCTATTAAAAAGCTTTCAATTAAGATTTAGTATCTGCAACATAAAAAAACTGAAAGCCCAAGGTACTCTTTTCCTCAGCCAGATCATACCTGAACTGAGCATAACTCCTGGTTTGTCTAAGACTGATGGTAAGGAGTGGTAAAACGAGTTCTGAACAAGAAACTACAAGACCTTTGTTTTTTGTTTTTTGTTTTTTGTTTTTTAATTTTTCCCCTGCTTTATTTTGGCTATATGTTCCTTGATTGTTTTCTCATGTAAATGATTTTTTTTTAA
>PISX010020773.1:0-35045 GCA_004024625.1 Mellivora capensis | reverse complement strand
ATATGTGTGTATATAGATCTATACACACACACATATATATATAAAGCCTTGTCATTCCATATGATTTCACTCATATGTGGAACTTAAGAAACAAAACAGATGAATATAGGGGAAGGGAAAGAAAAATAAAATGAGATAAAAACAGAGAGGGAGGCAAACCATGAAAGACTCTTTAACTCTAGGGAACAAACAACATTTCTGGAAAGGAGCTGGGTGTGGAGGATGGAGTAATTGGGTAATGGGCATTAAGGAGGATACTTGATGTAATGAGCACTGGATGTGATATACAACTGATGAATCACTAAACTCTATCCTGAAACTAATAATACACTAAAGGTTAACTAACTTGAATAAATTAAAAACAAACAAACAAAAAAAAACCTTGTCAGTCCTGATTTTGCAATGAATGACTGAATAAATAGATGATAATGATAAATGATAGGTGAAAAAAAGAAAGAAAGAAAGAAAGAAAGAAAAAAAGAAAGAAAGAAAGAAAGAAAGAAAATTTGTCATCTCTACACTAATATTTATTATCCAAACCAAAACCAAAGAAATCATGAATCACTATTAAGTATTAGTACTATCACTTCTTGCCTTCCCTGTATCTTCTCCTACACACCTTCATTCAACATTAAAACCCTTGACCATAGGGTATAAAACAATCCTAAAAATGGAAGAATGAACTATTTATTTTATTTTTTTAATTTTTTTAAAGATTTTATTTATTTATTTGACAGACAGAGATCACAAGTAGGCAGAGAGGCAGGCAGAGAGAGAGGAAGGGAAGCAGGCTCCCTCCTGAGCAGAGAGCTCGATGCGGGGCTCGATCCCAGGACCCTGGGATCATGACCTGAGCCGAAGGCAGAGGCTTTAACCCACTGAGCCACCCAGGCACCCCAGAATGAACTATTTAAAATGGTTATTTCAGTTGGTTCTGCTATGTTCATCCTATTCTTATTTCTCATTTTTGGAAGCAAAGAACTTTCACAAGACTCAATATGTAAGAAGTATAGATAAATACTTAATAAATATGATAACCAGTTTCTTCAATATAAAAATCTCCATTAGCAGTCACTTTAATCAAAGTATATTTGAATAGTGCTTGGTTGCTTATTTTTATTTTTTAAAATATTTTATTTATTTATTTGAGAGAGAGATAGCACAAGATGGGAGGAGAGGGAGAAGCAGGCTCCCCATTAAGCAGGGAACCCAATTCAGGGCTTGGTCCTAGGACCCTGAGATCATGACCTGAGCTAAAGGCAGATGCTTAACTGACTGAGCTACCCAGTTGCCCCTGCTTGGTTGTTTATAAGATAACTTTCATAATTTTCCCGTTACCCTCCAAAAAATCTTAGTGTATAGAAATTATAGGGGCACCTGGGTGTCTCAGTGGTTTAAAGCCTCTGCCTTTGGCTCAGATCATGATCCGAGAGTCCTGGGATGGAGCCCTGAATTGGGCTCTCTGCTTAGCAGGGAGCCTGCTTCCTCCTCTCTCTCTGCCTACTTATGATCTCTGTCTATCAAATAAATAAATAAAATCTTAAAAAAAAGTTTTAAAAAAATTATATTATTATTTGCTCTGTATCAAGCAAGAAATGATTAGTGATGCTAAATTAGAGTTTCAAATTCACATAAATAAGTTCCAAGTTCTTTTAATTAATATATTTGTTTTCTGTATTAGGAAGAGAATTCTATGCACTGCACCTAGATATTTGTTAAGATTTTTTTTTTACCTTTTTTTTTTTTTGCATGGATTGCTAGAAAAATCAAAGTTAAACCAGTGCTCTATTTATTTGCAGCAACTATTCTTAACCTAATTGTTTGCTGCTCTCTCTACCTTGGCTCTACTGCTTTTATTATTTTTTTTTCTAAAGTAGGTGAGAATAGATTAGTGAATGCACAAAATAGTATCTACCAGTAATTACTTTTTAAGACTCTTTCTTTAGTGAGAGAGCAAACTTTTCACAATGTTATTTAAGGCAGTCTTTATTTAATGGGAACTCTCTTACAACTTGTCAACCACTCATTGATCATGTCTTTTTAAAAGCCTCATTTATAGTGTTTCTATAAAAATTGGCGAGACACTGATGTAAAGACAGAAAAGTCTTTTTAGTTAGAACATCTCATCTGGAATTCCTGTTCAACCACTTATTAGGTAAGTGGCCTTTAATGAACCATTTAATTTCTCTCAAACTTGGTTCCTTTGTCTTGAAATGGGGCTTATAAATAGCAATTATAAAATAATCCCTACTTCAGAGAAATTTAGTAAATATAAAATGAAAGTATAAGCAAAAGTACTATTTCAAATACCATGTACCACTGATAAGAGAAAAACTGTACTTTAAGCTGGCCCATCAAACCAGCAAGGTATCCCAGTCCCTGTCTCAAAGCCCTTCTTTGTTCCTCTTCCCTACTCTGTTTCTGGAGGGCACCAAAAGTATCAAGTATGAGGAAGTAGAAGGGTATAAATTACCCTCCCTGCTTGCCCTCTGGGCTCAGACCTTTGGAGAACACTCTCCTCTGAGCCCGCCAGGGTAAAGCTTCCGATCCTCGCAAGTCTCCAAGTGCTGCTTGGTTCTTCTCTCAGGACCCAGTCCAGGTTCCGTAACATCATACCAATGCTACTTATATAACATTATACCAATGCTACTTATGTTTATTACACTTTAAAAAGCTCAAGGGAAAAAGTTTCCCCAGAATTGTATGTTTCATTTAAATATATTTTAACTATATTTTTTCCTAAAGTGAATGTATAAATTAAAAACAGAAAACTAATTAATCAAACATGAATATGCCTCTATTCTCCTAGTAATTCAGGTGTGGGTAATGGGTGTTTGTGTGTGTAGAGTGTAAAAGCAGGCAAAAATAAAACACTTTCAAAATCCACACCCAGAGTAAGGGCACTAGGCATTATGAACTCTAATTTTGTATACTTGTCTCCTCGGTTCTGGTACTTGGATTTATACATTTTCAGTGGAATTTAAACAGGATTATTTCAATGATTGTTAAGCTGTCAAGACTCTGATGTGATTTCCTTCTTGAAAACTCAGCTCCTATTATAGGTAATCCTGTTTTATAGTGGACATTTGAAAACCTATGACTATGTTTCATGTTCTAATTTACACCCATTTCACGTACTATATGATTTTAACTGACTCACTTCAGAAGGATCCCAGGAGTCACTAAGAAACCTCTCTGTTCTTTTCACTTTTCATATAGCATTAGTGTTTAAAATGATAAGGCTGTACCTGTGGGTACAGGAAGATTTAATGGAATGAACCAGTGACAGCAAGGCTATGGCGTAGATAACCACCCTCTCCCTCTTAACGTTTCTTGCTCTTCATATAGATAATAAGGTATAATACCAGTAAAGAAAAGAGCAATACATATTTTCTTTAAATGCCAAATATTTAGGAAATACATTTTTTTAAAGTTTTTATTTATTTATTTGACAGAGAGAGATCACAAGTAGACAGAGAGGTAGGCAGAGAGAGAGGAGGAAGCAGGCTCCCTGCTGAGCAGCGAGCCCAATGCGGGGCTCGATCCCAGGACCCTGAGATCAGGACCTGAGCCGAAGGCAGCGGCTTAACCCACTGAGCCACCCAGGTGCCCCAGGAAATACATTTTTTAAAGTTTCAAGAAACCATACATATACACACATATATAAAAACTAAGTTAACCTACACATATATATATATATATACACACACACCCATATATAATGCCTCTATATGTACCCATATACATGTACACATTATATATGTATATATAATATATATTCTCATTTTTTTCTATTCTCATTTTTTATATTTTGGTTTTCTCTTAGGTCTCTTCAGTGCTGTGAGGCAAATGACATTCAAGATAAAGATGACTAAGAATTTCTAGAGTTTTAAACTAATCTTCCTGTTGAAAATATCTGTCACTCTCACACTTGGTGTGTGGAACTTATTTATATTCTTCAGTAAAAAAAATAATTTTTCTGTTATTTTGCAGATATATATATATACATACAGACACATACATATATATGTATATATGCATATATATTATATATATACACACACACACATTTAAACAGCACAACAGACCATTCTAATTCATCAGAGACCAGATAAGAAGGCAGGTCAGGGGCACCTGGGTGGCTCAGTGGGTTAAAGCCTCTGCCTCTGGCTCTGGTCATGATCCCAGGGTCCTGGGAATGAGCCTCACATTGGGCTCTCTGCTCAGCAGGGAGCCTGCTTCCATCTCTCTCTCTCTCTCTCTCTCTCTCTCTCTCTGCCTTCCTTTCTGCCTACTTGTGATATCTGTCTGTCAAATAAATAAATAAAATCTTTAAAAAAAGAGAGAGAGAGAGAGCAGGTCAGTCTGCAGGGGTTGCTTCTTAGCATTCTTGATTGTGTGAATTTTTTTGGCACTTCAAGTACATAACCATAGCACTCAGAAAAAGATTTGAAATAAAATGTAAATAAAGAAATAGTGATGGAAGAGGTGATTGTTGCAACATCATTTCTATTCTTCATTAAAATAAACAATGAACTTTTCCTCATATTTTTCATTTTGAGAAAAGTAATACTTTTCCACCTTGTTCAAGATATGAATGTGCATGTATATACCAGATAGAAAAACTAGTTCAACCAGGACTATTTTTTAGAATAACATTTCATAATGACACGTTTTTCTTAAACTACCGTATTGGTTCTTTTCAATAGCTTCAAATGGCAGTTTTAAAGGTTAACTGCATAAGAGCCTGTTGAGTCTATTCCCACTTCAAATTTTTATTATTTTCCCCTGGATGTTTCAAACTCTTTGTTATACTGTCAAAGCTGCTCATCTGTGATTACACTACACTGAGCTGTGTATGTGTCAACTCATTATCCCAAACAATAGTTAATATAGCAATTCTGAAACACAATGTTATTGCCTGATTCTGGACCTAAAGAAAATATTTATCTGCTCTTAAATATACTGGTACAGATACTAGTATTGTCTTCTTAATTAGGGAAACATTTTCATTAAAAGGCAGATTTATTTATTTTTTTTTAAAGATTTTATTTATTTGACAGACAGAGATTACAAGTAGGCAGAGAGGCAGGCAGGGAGAGAGAGGAGGAAGAAGGCTCTCCGCGGAGCAGAGAGCCCGATGCGGGGCTCGATCCCAGGATCCTGGGATCATTACCTGAGCCAAAGGCAGAGGCTTAACCCACTGAGCCACCCAGGCGCCCCTAAAAGGCAGATTTATTTTTGTAATGGCTTAGCCAAGATTCTGAGTTTATTGTGTCTAAGATCTATGTTTCAATCATAATATTTCATACTGAACAATAAAGTACACAGCAAAATTTAGTAATTGTTTAGAAGTTGGCTTAAAATGGGAAGCAAAAATTCTATTAATTAGGATATTCCTAAAGGAAAATAAATATTCTATTTTTTTAAAGATGAAAAATAAACAGGTCAATAGCTCATGTGCTTATATACCTTATTTTGGCTGGCTGATTTTAAGGATATGAGAAGAAACTTAGAAAAAATTGTATTATTTTCAGGTTTTTATGAAATTATTTCAACTTAACAGGATACTAACATATTCAAAAGCTCTTTTAGTTCCAAGTATACAGTCTACTACATTCTTAAAAAAAAAAAAAAAGTCCTAGTTATGTGTCATAACCATTGCTTGGTTATCCATTTAGCTAAATGGCCAAAATAAAGATATATAGACTCTATTACACTGTTGATCTCTATCCTAAGGACTTCTCTGTCATAATTAAAGTTTTTAGTGTGAACACATAAAACACCCAAGTGGTCTGGAATGATGTGGAAGTTATTTATTTAAAATTTTAAAGAATAACTCTAAGTAAAGCCTTTTTTATTGTGAACTTTAAATATACATTACTAAATTTTCTGCATTAGTAAACAGAACTAATATAAAGAATTAGTTAAGACCATCTGGTTTTAATTAAGACTGGGTTTTAACCCAAACTAGTTTGGTGGACTACTTTGGCAAGTAACTTATCTTCTCTGTGCCTCATTTTCTCTATCTATAAAGTAGGGATAATAATTGTAAATATCTTATAGAATCATTCTGAAGACAAAGTAAGTTTTTTTAAAATACTTGGAATAGAGCCTGGCACATAGGATTATTATATAAGTACTCGTTAAGAAAATAAAGGCTTAAAATAAGAACATATATCATGTTCTTGGATAGAAAGAATTGTCATAATCCAAATGAAGGAGGATTGTAGCTTGGATAAGAATGTTGGTGGTATAGATGAAAATAAGCAATAAGCAATTGTATGAAAAAGACTTTAGGAAGCCTTTGGCTGTGAAAGATGAATATTATGCTTAGACTTGGCATAACTCTAAAAATGGTGGGAACATTCACAGATACAAATTGATAAAAGTAGAATTGGCCTGGGGATGGCTATCTGCCCCGTTTTACACATGTTGCATTTAAAGGAGCATTGAAAAGATATTCTGCAAGCAGTTGAACATATAACTCCACAGCTCAGAAAAAGGGAAGTCTGAGGTAAAGTCTTGAATTTGGGCTTCATTTTTGTATGTGGCCATCACTGCAGCTGTCAGCATGAAAGAGTTCACCTAAGGGGGGAAAAAAAAAAAGGAGAGACAAGAGGGCCTAGAACTGACCATTAAAAACTGCAACAAATTATGTCTGTATAGAACAGTATAATCATTCAAAGAAGAGGAGATTGTCAGAGAAGGGAAAGATTGCTGTGATTTAGAAGCAAAGGAAAAGAGTTTCAAGGAGCTCAACAGCATCCAATGATGCTGAAATAATTATGATATGAAAATTAAAACATCCATTAAATTTAATGATGTGGAGTTAATTGGAAACATGATCAGGAGTCATTATTCTTTTTGAATAGGAAGAGTGGAAACCAACACTAAATTTGGTGATGAAGAGTACTAGAGTAGAGAAAGCAGAGATGCTGAATATTGACAATTTGTTTGAAGAGTTTGGCTGCGGATCCAAATATCGTAGCTGTACAATATATTACCCAAGGGGGAAAAATAGATCAAAATAACCAATATTTGGAATCTGATTTTTTTTGTTCTACATTTTTATTATCCTTAAATTGGTCTATTTGTAGACTAGGTGATAAATGAGTACATTGTCTACATCCTTTCTTGAAAATAAAATAGTGAATCAAAGTTCATTTAACCTGTACAAAATTACTTCCTTGCCTCCATATTTCTTCATAGCTTTTACCCACCCTATATAAACGGAATTAAATCATTGCTTAAATTATCAATATTAGAATATCTGATTCTGCTCTCAGAATCATGGCCCACAGGTTCTGTGACAGTTGCATTAAGAAGATAAAAAGAATAAATAGCTCTCATGATTTGAAAAAATGGTATCAACTAGTTTTATGTATCTTAACTCAAAGTTTACAAATTTATCCTTAATGAGTAAAAATGCTACTGCCAAAAGAAGATAGCTTGTGACTATTCCCAAATACTTAGAAGTTTATATAAGAAGGGAAATTGGGGGGGAGATGAACCATGAGAGACTATGGACTCTGAAAAACAAACTGAGGGTTTTGAAGGGGCGGGAGCAGGGGTGGGAGGTTGGGGGAGCCAGGTGGTGGGTATTATGGAGGGCACGCATTGCATGGAGCACTGGGTGTGGTGTAAAACTATGAATTCTGTTACGCTGAAAAGAAATGAAATAATAATTTAAAAAAAGAACAGCATGTAAAAATGAACCTTTTATTTTACCATGATATTGACAGTACTATATATTGCTAGCATGATGAATGTATTTAAGAAACTTCTTTTAATAGTGCACTCTGAATTTTTTCCTCTGCATGTAATTTAAAAACCATATTAAAGTCCATATTAGTCTTTTTCTTCCCAGAGGTTAATAAAAGAAGTGAAGTGTAAGGTGTATCTCTTTCTGGCAGTCAATGCAAAAGCATCACATATGCTTTTGATTTTTCTTGAAGTGATGGTATCTTAAAACACTTCTTGAAGGAATAAGGTGCTCCCATGACAATTGTGTCACTTTTTGTCTGTAAGCCTTAGAGAGTTGCTTAATATTTTGTAGCCCAGATGCCTCATCAGGTAAAAGCAAGGAGCATGATGTGGGGCTCAAATCCAAGGGCCCTGGGATCATAACCTGAGCTGAAGGCAGATGCTCAACCAACTGAGCTACCCAAGCACCCTCTTGACTAGCTTCTATTCTAACCTATTTATTTTTCAATATTATCCTCTTCTCATCCCTGACTATTGGCTTTATATTTTGCTTGTACTACACACCAGGAATCTGGAATATCTTAATTATTTTCCTCATCTTGGCTTTCTGACAATAATTTTATCTTAAGCAATGCTATTAGATTTTTTCATTTTAAATGTCAATAATATATTCAATTTCAATTTCAAGTTCAATTTCAAATTCAAGTTCAATTTCAAGTTCAATTTCACTGATAATCTTGCTTCTTTTTTCACGGAAGCAATAGATGTGATCAGAAGATCATGTTCTCACTACCAAATTTATTCTATGAACTCTCCTCTTGAAAGTTGTACTTGGTGAACTGTCCTCACCCAATTTACAACATTCTCTAATTCTTGCACTCTTTATTTCATCTCCTTCCATGTACTTAAAGAATATATTCCTGCAGATATCTTTTTTCTCTCATCCACTAAAAATACACATTACAAATAACTAAAGAAAGCAGAAGGCCTGCTCATTTCACATACACAACAAATCATTCTTTGATCCTCCAGATTTCTCCTCCACCCTCTATGGATTGCAGAATAATGCCCCCCTGCCTCCATCTAAGATGCCCACCTCTTAATCCCTGGAACCCTTGGGCTACCTTACATGGAAAAAACCATTTCACAGATTTGATTAGGCTAGGGATTTTAAAATTGTATTATCTGGGTGGTCCCAATGTAAGTAATTAAAAGATGAAAGAGGAAGGCAGAAGAACCAGGGGAGGATGTGCCCATGTAGAAGCAGGGGCACTGAAATGGAGAAGAGGGCCATGAGAAGAGGCTTGCAGGCAGCCTCTGGAGGCTGGAAGAGGCAAGGAGGCAGATTCTTCCCTAGAGCCTCCAGAAGGGATGCAGTACTGTCAACACATTGATTTTAGTCCATTTGGACTTCTGACCTCCAGAACAGTAAGAAAATAAACTTCTGTTGTTTGGAGTCACTAAATCTGTGGTTATTTGTTACAGCAGCTGTAGGACATGAATACAACCTCCATTCCTTCTTAAAACCAGTCCTGTCAGGGTTTCCTCTCTACAACTGAAGACAAAACATTCATTTCAAGGTAATCAATATCACTGTGCCAAAACTTTCAGCAGTCTTTGAGGTCCATGTTTGTTTCAAAATATTTTTATTATTCTTTGATTATTAGCTCACATTCTTTTATTCTTTGTAACATTTTTAATGTCTGTTTCTAAAATGTGTTCTTTGAGAAAGGAAGAGTGTATTATTTCTGTCAGGCACTTGCCTAGAGCCTGATGGCATAACCACCCAATGAAAAATGTTAATGTCAATTCTCAACTTGAGACTTTTCAGACCACAAAAAGAATCCAGACACCCACTGAGTGAATAGTGGTATGCAGGTAGGACTTATTAAAGAAAGCTCTTCTATTACCCCTGCTTTACTCAGAACAAGTTTGAGACAGGAAAGTCTCCTTTTAAGGGCCTTTTTCTCCCTGAGTTCAACTATTGAGTTCTGACTCTATATAGGAATCTGTGATCCCATTTTCTACCCAGATCAGGCTATATTTTTGCCTCCTATACTTATACATAGATGGTTCTTCAAGTCCAGGCTCCATGCCACCAGGGAACAGAAGAATATTTTGAAGGAAAACACCAGCTCCAGTGTTAGCTTATGTTTGTGGAATGCAGCTTTCTTGTCATTTTTGGCATCTGGTTGTTTCCCTAACATTACCACCTGCTCTGTTTTGCCTTAAAAACAACTTTGTTTAAAATATTATGTCCATCACTCTTAAGAATCTATACTGGGAACATTTTCTCTGTACATCTAGTGTGCCATCTCCTGGAAATAGAAAACCCCTACTTCTTTAAACATTTATACACTTAGCTATAGAGATGCCACATGCTTTGATTTTCTTCCTATTGCCTTTGTGTTCCTTCTCAATTTCCTCTTCTATTTCGTCTTTTCTTTTCCAACTATTTGAAGTTGGAATAAACTAGGATTCACTACTAGGGCATCTATTCTTCTCTGTATACACTCACACTTTTTTGCTCATGTAGTTTTTAATGTTATTATTGTATTGGTAACTTTGAAGTCTCCAGTCCAGAGATTGTCTCTAAGTTCTTAATTCTAAGATATATCTACCCATTCAAAAAATGTACTTGGATAATTGATAGGTATCTCAAAATTAATATGTCCAAAACAAAAAACATAATTCCTCTGCTCAAACTGTTTTCACCAATCCACAGTGTTTACCTTCTCAGTAATATTGACACCATCTTCTCTGTTGCTCAGGGAACATACATCATTGAGTATTCTTTTTCCCTCATACGCCACATAAAATTTATTATGAAGTTCACCAATCTAGCCACTCTTCACCACCTTTCATGCCCCCACTTCCCCAAATCAAACTATTATTTAATTTCACTTGTTTTAGTGTAATATCTTATATCATCTCCTTTTGCCAACACAGTTGCCCAGGACTTGACTATATACCTATAAAAATGTTAACATAAATGTTTGACTTGAGATTTATTTTTAATTTAACACTTGTCACTTCTACTTGCCCAAATGTTTTCCATAGCTTTCATCACACTCAGACCAAAATGAAAATATGCACAAAGCCTGAATGAATGCCTAAGTTCCTTTTTGCTCAGCTCCCTGTACCATGGTCCTCCCTGACTTGGCTCTAGCCATATTTACTTTTTACTTATTCCTTAATATGTTAAGCTCTTACCCTTGAAAGATTTTTGTACTTCCTGTTTTCTTTCCCTGAAATACTCAATTCCTCTGTTATCAGCCATATCTCATTTATTTAGTATCTCCCTGTGCTTCCTTAAATGTCCCTTCTCCAGAGAAATTTTCATGACAGCACTACTTCAAAAAATTGTATTGTTGAAAATTTCAAACATATACAAATAATATGAGAGAGTAATTTGGCAAAGCACTGTTGGAGAGGAAGGATTTCCTATTCCCTTTGAGATTCTTCCAGCTGGACTAAGAATCAAACTGATATGAAACAGATTAACAGGAGAAAATCAAATTTAACAGCATACCTATGTGAAATCCACAGAGAAAAGAAGTTCCAAAAACAGTGAAGCAATCTGACACTTACATGAGCTAATGGGAGGGGTAACATCCAAAGATACAAAAGAGAAAAAGGCCATTAGCAGGAAGATGAAAGGAGATGTTTGGGAAACAAATGTTGCCCTACTATGTAGATAAGTTTCTTAAATGAAGAGGAATCACTGTTAATAGCTCTCTTCCTGGTACTAACACACAGTTGAGGGGGAGGTAAAGCACTTTTCCGGAATCTGCTGGGCTTTGATTGCTTTTAACTTAAAATAATCTTCATGCCAATCTTGGGGCTGCTCCCTTGTCCCTGACATGTCTTTGTTATTTTAGTTTCAACAATTATCACCTCATTAAGCAGAGTTTTGATTTTGCAGATGTTCATACATTTAAATATGAATAGCCTAATAGCCTAGTTCTTTGGAACCAGGACAGCCCATCATAGAAATCAAAATTGGCCAGGACAGTCCCTCAGCCAGGAGTGACTTAAATAATTCCCCCCCACCACCCCAGAGGTTAAGGGGCCTTTTAGTTAGCTTTGATTTAGGATTGTCCTCTAAATCCTTGTTCCATTATTCACTGGAGGCCCACTGAAAAGAGTAGGAAGAGGTGGAGATCCAATGGGGAACCAAACTAACCTGCAAGACTGTCCATGGGATGAAGGAACATGGAGAAGGGAAAGGATCAGACCCCATATACCAGGACCTCAGGCATGGAGGACCCTCACTGGGATGACAAATCCCCATAACACTGGCCTTTGAAAACCAGAGAGGCTTAACTTCAGGAGTTCTTGTGATCAGTGGAGCCTAACATCTGGAACTTTAATAATCAGTAGGCTCAGCTCAGGGAGAACTAGAGGGTGATAAGAAACTGAGTTCCTACCTTAAAGAGACTGTGTAACAAAAAGCCCCACTGAGATACAGCATAGAAGTAGGAATTTGAAAAATGCCTGGGGTATACAAGAAGAAGATCTATGTACTAATCTCAGAAGGTGTGCTGGAGGGGCAGGGAGCTTTAGGATACTTTTCCAAAACAGAAGAGCTGGCAGATACCATTTCCCTCCCCTGCTCCTCAGCCAGATACAGGGACACCTGCAGAAACCTGTATAGTGCCAATATTCTCACCTAGCTTGCTAACACCCAGCCACTGTGCTTCTCTGCCAACCTGTCCCTTCCAACCAATCCTCAGCAGTTCTTCAAAGAAACTACAGCCCCTCCCCACAACAGCAGATCTGCACAAACCTTGCTAACACTATGCAACCTGACTTGCAGACCCACCCCAACCAACATGCCCTACAAAGCAGCACTGCAAATATGGCAGTGAATAAGCAGCTCTAACAAGGCCAGTGACACTCTCAAGTGACTTCTGTCCTAGGGAGAAAGGAAGACAACCATACAGACCAGTTCAACTGAGGCCCCAGCAGCATGCTGCAGACAGAGACCTAGTCTGACTGCAAACCCCACACACCAATGAAAGCTTCTCAGGGAAAAACACAGGGAGAGCACCCTGCTGTTTCATGTAACCACAGGCTTGCCAGACACCTCATCTGACTCAGCTCAAGCCCAAGGTGGCCCCAGACTGGCCCATGAATAACACAGGGCTCAAACCCTTCCCAGAGCAGGCAAAGAGAACCATTTCAGATAACTGGACAGAATGCAAATGCAGCTCAGCCACAATACTATGGCACAGACAACACACATAGGAGATGCCCTGAAGTTCCAGGTTCTGATGAACAGTGGACATGACATTGCAAAGCACTATAAGATCTCTTCTTCATAAGGCCAGTACCTTCAAGAGCAGAAGACTTAGCTGAGTTTCCTAACACAAAGAAACAGACATAGAGAGTTGGACAAAATGAGGAGACAGAAGAGTATGTCCCAGATAAAAGAACAGAATAAAATTATAGCAAGAGAGCTAAATGAGACAGAGATAAGCATTATGCTTGATGGAGAGTTTCAAGTAATGATCGTAAAGAAACTTACTAGGCTTGAGAACAGTGTTGAGGATCAATGAGACCCTCAACAAAGAGATAGAAAATATTAAAAAAGAACCAGAGATGAAGAACTCAAAACTGAAAATAAATATATACTAGAGGGCATAAGTAGTAGATTAGAGGAAACAGAAGGATGGATCAGCAATCTGGAGGACAGAGTAATAGAAAGCAATCAAACTGAACAGGTAAGAGAAAATAGTAATAAAAAATGAGAATAGATTAAGGGAACTCAGCAACACCATAAAAAATAACAACATTCGCATTATAGGAATCCCAGAAAGAGAGGAGAGAGAAGGGCTAAAAAATTTATTTGAAGAAATAGCAGCTGAAAACTTCCCAGGTCTGGAGAAAGAAATAGATCCAGGAGGAACAGAGAGCTCCCAACAAACTCAACCCCAAAATGTTCACACCAAGACACATAGTAATTCAAATGGCCAAAAAAGTAGTAATAAAGAGAGAATTTTAAGAGCAGCAAGAGAAAAAGGAAGCAGTTACATACAAAGAAAACCCCATAAGGTTGTCAGTTGATTTTTTAATGGAAACTTTGAAGGCTGGAAAGGAGTGACATGATACATGCAAAGTGCTGAAGGAAAAAAATCTGTAACCAAGAATATTCTATCCAGCAAAGCTATCGTTCAGAATTTTAGGAGACATAGTTTCCCAGAGAAACAAAAATTGAAGGGATTCATCATCATTAATAAGTGAGTAAATAAATTAATGATTGAATGATTCTGGTTTATTATAAGAGGTTACAACATTTTGTGACAAGAACTAGCCTGGAACATGAATTGGAATCTGAGGGGTGTTTAGTATACTTTACATGATGGACATAGAAAGACTTAATAAAATTAATTTAGATCTGCTTCAAGTAGGGTCCCAATTTGTTAGGCAATCTGTAGGGAAAATAAAAATTATAACATTTGTGGGCCCTCTAGGTATGTGGATTGATCTCCTTAAATCTTATTGAATAGCATGAAACTTTAAGTGAATGACTTCCATGAAGCCCCTTACAAGTAGTTAGAGATAATTATTGAGCCTATTGTTATTGAACCCTCTTGTGAAAACCAGTCTTCCTAGGAATAATTATGAGCATAAAGCCTTTAAGAATAACATCTTATGGTGGAGATGTGCCCAGTGAGAGTATTACTGAGCTGAGGACAAACACGTTGCATTTAAGATTCCCTTCTTAAAATTTAGCATCATTATTATTCACCCTCTGTATATCTCCTCACTTCTCCCTTATGTCTGTGTGTATTTCACCCATCTATAAAGTCTTGACCAGTTTTTCTCTGAATTAGTTCTCTTCTTCTCTCTCAATCTCTCTTTCTCTCTCTCTTAATCTCTTTCTCCCTCTTTCCCCTCTCTTCTTTTCTGTAATGTTATTTATTGATGTTGTCATACACATCCCATTCCGTACTCTATTGTACTTCTGGTCACTTTAGGTCTTAGTAAGGATTAACCATTATGCTTGAGTGATGAGGCCCCTCATAGGAATTTTGTGTTCAGGGACCAGAATGGTTGCCATGCCACAATATTAGAAATGTTCACATTAAGAAAGGAGCAGAACATTCTCCCAGAAGTTTTGTAAAGATAAGTGAACATAGGAGCTTTGTCTCAGGGTAAAGAAAGGGGGTATGATAAACCAAAAAATCAGATGATGAACTATAAAGTATGTGGAAGAACAAGGGAGTGCCTTATGCAATGAGAGTCTGGGGGAGGACATGTTGAATGTAATTTCTGAATCAAGAAGAAAAAGCCGCTTATATTTAAAGTTAGGAAATTTGTTACAGGTTATAGAGACATTCTGATACATTTAAGCACATTTTGGTATCACAAGAGCAGACTCTGCAAGAGAGCAAAAAGGAAGATTATATTTAACCTCAAGAAACTATGGGTACTTTTGGAATAGCAGATACTGATAGACCTTTAGGTATATAAAAATTTTAAAATATAATAGTACTTATAGCACTTGTTTATATATAAGATATATATATATAGGTGTATAAATATATATATATATATATATTCTAATAACCGTTTTTCATCAAAATAACATTACCAGCAATATAAATAATACAATAAAGTAACTTAAAGACAGTGTTTGAATTTGAGATTTTTTTTTTTTTGACCTATTGTACTACTGCACTACCTACCTCCTTATCTGTGATTTGGGCTAAAGCCATTGTGGAAAGAATGTTAAGCTGATCTTTAAGGGCACCTGAACTCCATGTCTTCCATAGAAAAATCCATAATTAACCCAAAGCCACTATATCTTGTGCCTATTTGACAGCATGGTGTAATGAAAAATTGCATTGAGAATTAGAGATATGTGTTGTGGCCCTAACTGGATTACACTTACTAGCATTTGGCACAAGGCAAGTCACGAGTCTGAAACATAGTACATTTGCACATCCAACCTATCTATGAAGGGGTTTCCAGGGTGATGCTGTAAGTGAAATTGCTCTGATATCTCTAAAATATGATTTCAATGCAAAGTGCTCTACTTAAATTACAGCATCACCAGCTCCTAGAAAAGCAACATGCTATAATGAATTTAAAGCATTCTTAAAACTCTGCATGTCCAAGTAAATATTAGTAATTTATTGGTTCCCATGTGATTATTACATGGTTTCTCCTATTGAATAATTAGAAATATTTAACTAGAGTAACATACCAAAAAAAAATGTTTATTCTTTTAAGATCCCCTCTAGTACCATTTTGCTGGCCATTTAATAATCACATTTTAGGTACACATTTAGTTGCTTGTAATATTAAGAAAAAAAAAACAAAACAAAACCTGAGTGTGATTTTGTCAGACCCACTATCTATCTCACTATGTAAAGGACACACTCTTGGTTTAAGCATGCAAAACACTCCTTCACTTAAGGTAGAGCATAAGGTAGAACTGATCATCTGGAAACCCATAGGTCAAGTGGAAAAAGCTTACAGCTAGTGATGAACCCAAAGGCTTTCCCACACTCAGCCAGGCCAGCCTCTCTGCCAGTGGTGGAAGGGCCAACAATCTACCACTTTGTAGCTAAATCTACAGGAAAAAAAGAAATCAAGGCCACAGAGCCCTATCAGGATACACCCCACCCCTTCACTGGGTGTATGCTGAAGCTTTCTTAAGTTATAACATGACTTATTTTCTTCCAGTCCTTTCCCACTTTCCCACCTTTTCTTCTAGTCTTTTCCATTTACTTATTACTGCTTTAAAAAATCTACACTGGAAATTTTTTTAAACTATGTTGGAAGAAGAAAAATAAGATGACATCTAAAGTCAAGATAAAAATTTAAAAATCAGAGGCACCTGGGTGATGTAGTGGGTTAAACCACATGGCTCTTGGTTTCAGGCTCAGTGCCTGAGCTCAAGAGATGGAGTCTTGTGTCAGACTCTGTGCTCAGCATGAAGTCTGCCTAAGATTCTCTCTTCCTTTGCCTCCACCCTGATTCTTGCTCTCGCTCAAATAAATAAGTAAATCTTTTAAAAAAATCTGAGTATTAATAATTTCAGTGGCAATATATACTCAAATGACAATTCTAAAAAATGAGGAACATGTAAGTTAAGACAAGAATACTGAAATAGGGATAGAGATGGCAAGTTGGCAAAACTTACAAATAATCAAAATCTTGGTGAAAAAGAAATTTTTAGTCACAAGAATGGACTCCAGGAATAATCTTAGTAGACCTTAGGCAATTATAATTGTTGGTCCTGAATATACCATTCAGATGTTTTCTTTTGCTGTTGGAAAAAAAAAAGATAGCTAAAGAGTATACTTGGATCAACAGAAAAATCAGTAAACAAAATTAGAATAGATTCAGGGCAAACCTATCTTCAAAGCCTGAATGCAACCTACTGGTTATTTCTTTGATTTTAGGTAGTAAAATTACTGTTTAAATCTCCTGAGTCTCAGCTTGTGACCTGACTC
Source organism: Mellivora capensis (assembly GCA_004024625.1). Lineage (NCBI taxonomy): Eukaryota > Metazoa > Chordata > Mammalia > Carnivora > Mustelidae > Mellivora > Mellivora capensis. The sequence goes on along the minus strand of PISX010020773.1, from coordinate 17,868 downwards.
CTTGGGTTGTTTTAAGTAATAAATCATAAACTTATGTAAAATACCCATGGTATATCCGTGCCCAGCAAATATTAGAACTGAACTATGTCATGCTTGTTATCTCCTCTAGCATGCATTTTTAAAGCCTTATTCATTTGGATTTCTTAATTCCTACACAATGCCTGGAGCACAGAGAGTATTTATTAATGAAAAAAACCTTCTCTTGAATATTTGAAAATTGGCAATGACTTATTGGTTCAAAAACATTTAAGTACTTAACTTTTTTATTTTATAAGGGCAGAAAAGGTAGTCACAGTATTTTAAAAAACAGCTTCAGAGTTGTTGAAATACTTTCATTTCTGTTGGTGCAAAGAATAACAAAAACATTGTTTAAAAATCTAGGCATTTGAAACAGAAGATTAACAAGTGTGTTAATTTGGCAGGTGATAACTTTCCATTAGTTGGCACAATTTCTGCTAGTTAAAAAAAATTCTGAACAGCATATAATCCAGCAAAGATAATTTCAATAATGTCAAAAACATGCATAAATTTCACTGTATCTCATAATAATTTTTCTATCTTTTGTTGCCTGTAGAACTCATAAAGCTTAATCTTTTTTCTGTAACAAAGATTTCTTCTCACTCCCCAAAATATCTAACAAGACTGACCATTCTTTACCTTTCAGGCAGCTATGATAAATGCAGACATTCATTTACATAGACACACATGCACATACACACACACAGAGTGATGCCAAAGAAATTAAAAATTCAAAGTTTATTTTGTTGCTGCTTTTGTGTTAGTAGTAAAAACGGCACGTTTTAAAAAGGATGATTTGTAACATCACACCAAGATACACATGTCTGAAGTGCATCCAATACTATTTCAAACAGCTGCTTTTGGCATTGAGCTAAATCTAATGCAGTTTGACACAAGACTCATCTCAGTACCATTTTAAGTGACAATACCGCTAGAGTACCATCCAACTTGTATTAAACTCTCTTCTTCAAAATGTGTAAGTATAGCTAGAAATGCTGATTTGTTATGAAATACACTCACATGCCAGGGGTTCTATCTAATAGTTACTTTTCCAGTGTCATAAAATTTGACATATTTTTATAGAATTCTTTGTTACATGAAAATAATCACTGCAAGAGCAAAAATGAAGTCTTTAAAATTAAAAAAAAATTGTACTTTTTCATTATATATATTAATTTGCTTATTTTCCACAGCAGGGGTCTGCAAAGTATGACCCCTGGGTTAGGTCTGGCCTGTGGACCCTTTACCTTTTTTATACCATTAATGAGATAAAACTGGTTTTTAAATGGTCTTTAAGAGATGTGAAATAAGACCAAAGAAGAATTTGTGAGAGAGACCACATGTGGCTTTCAAAGCTTAACATATTTATTATGTGGCCCTATAGAGAAAAATTTATAGACCTCTGTTCTAGAGTAATTGTCTAATCCACACGTGTATTTAGAGTATGTTTTAATAAAATATTTCAAAAGAACAAAATATTTTCTCCCTTCCTCCTATGACATTTTGGTGATTCTTTATGGCATAATAGATGCAATTGCTTCCCATTTACACATTGATATGTCAAACAAACAGATTTATAAAATTAAAAGATTTTAACTTAATATTTTTGTAGCTATTTCTCTCACTTTGGACCTAATTTTCTCAGTACATTTTGCTTTAAGTGTGCAAAATGAATGTTGACTCTATGTCTGCACTGGTACTAATGTATACATTTTAAAAGGCTGAATTTAAACCATAATTTTGCCATGGGGACTCTAAATAGACATACCAGACTTCTAATAGATCTGGAGAAATGCTGAATTTTTATTTATGTCTTCAGGTGACAAGCTGTGATGGATAGCCTGACAAAGTCCCATAGTCTAGCTTTGCAGGGCGAGGGAAATGATCGTGGCATCGCCCTGCCAGTTTAGTTATCAACAGCTAGCAGCCTTAAGGCAGCAGTTTAAAAGTCATTTGTTTGCACTTCTAACAAGTACATTCTATTGCGTCGTTTATTCAAGTAAGCATAATTTTATAACAAGTTGTTAAAAGCCCTTTGTCAACAATAAAAGTCTCTTTTCCTGGTATGAGCAGTCCTAATAACGGAATATCTTGAAAATTGTATACTCTCTTTAAAATCAAAGCAAACACTTCAGTAAATATTGCTAAAGTAATTAGTGTGGCATAATTTTTTGTTATTCTGCCATCAAATCCTTCTTATGTAACATTTTTTTTCTTTATCACAGAAATTGTTCATTTAAAGTGGATTATTCCTCTCCCTCTTATCATGAGGTGAAGGCTGTCACCCTGTGCTGTTGTCAGGGAATGCATATTTCCAAGAGGAAGGTATCTAATTTTAGTAGTCATAGCTAAAAATGATGTTACTGTTAGTTGTCAGAGAAGTGATCATTAAGAAGTCTATTTTCTCCTTGATGCAAGCAATTCAGATCAACTTTTCAAGGCACTTAGAATTACCATGACTATTCCCCCAATTTTCACTTCATTCTTGCTACTGTCTTATCGATGTCATTTGTTATGAATGTAATACAAATAATAAAAAACATTTTTCTTGTTCATTTTTTTCAGATATATCTTTTCTGAGTCAATTACTTTTTAAAACCATTTGTGACAATTACTTTAAACTGATTAATTTTATTTTATTTTTTTTAAATTTTTTTTAAATATTTTATTTATTTATTTGACAGATAGAGATCACAAGTAGGCAGAGAGGCAGGCAGAGAGAGAGGAGGAAGCAGGCTCCCTGCTGAGCAGAGAGCCCGATGCGGGGCTCGATCCCAGGTCCTGGGATCATGACCTGAGTCGAAGGCAGAGGCTTTAACCCACTGAGCCACCCAGGCGCCCCAAACTGATTAATTTTAAAAGGAAATTCTATTTTTCATGTTTGTGCTATTAAAATTCTGTGTTGTTACATGAAAATTTCCCTAAATACAAAAACATCTAGATTTCAACGTATTTAACTTACTGATAATAAGCTTTTACTTCATTTTAAATTTTTTTAAAGATTTTATTCATTTATTTGACAGACAGAGATCACAAGTAGGCAGAGAGACAGGCAGAGAGAGAGAGAGGAGGAAGCAGGCTCCCTGATGAGCAGGGAGCCCGATGCAGGTGCTCGATCCCAGGACCCCGGGATCATGACCCGAGCCGAAAGCAGAGGCTTCAACCCACTGAGCCACCCAGGCGCCCCACTTTTGCATCATTTTCATGAGGGATATGATGGGAAAATATTTGGGTTAATTTGGTACTTCCAACATCCTATATCTGGGCTTAATACAGTAATTAACTGATAGTAACTTTCTTTTAATTTTGTCCTCAAGAGTCTCAAGCATTGGGTTGAAATTAGACAACATATATGTATTGTTCATAGAAATACTAATTTATAACACATTTTTCTAGAAAGTAAATGTATATGTATATAGAAACTAACTGTATATGTATATGTATATAGAATGTATATATATGTATATGTATATGGAATGTATATAGAATATATATGTATATGTATATAGAAAGTAACTGTATAAAACAAGAAAATAAAGCAGTTGAAAAGAGATTCCATAGAGATATAAAAAGTATCTGAAAAAATTTGACATAACCTCCAGAGTGTAGGAAATAAAATAATATTGAATTTAGAACAGAGATGAACAACTGCTTTCACTTTTGCTCTTTTTATTTTTTTTTTTAGATTTCATTTATTTATTTGACAAAGAGAGATGGTGATAGAGGGAACACAAGCAGAGGGAGTGGGAGCAGGAGAAGCAGGCTTCCCACTGAGCAGGGATGCAACGCTCCACTCGATGCAGGGCTGGATCCCAGGACCCTGGGATCATGACCTGAGCCAAAGACAGACACTTAATGACTGAGCCACCCAAGTGCCCCTCTCCTTTGCTCTTTAGTGGAAACCAATGGTAATATATTTCTAAGCCTAAGATAGAGACTGAACCTTGTTCTCACTGGGTTACAAGTGACATTTAGCTGCATGAGGGGTCCTGAGCACTCTGCCACCTCCATGAAGAGTAGCTCTGTTTCTCTGGGTGATGGGTTCCATAGGAGATACTTCTGATCTAAGGATTACTATCATCTTTTGTAGAGATCTGTCTGGTGGTTGTGGAGCTGCAGAGTTGAGAAGGCAGAATGGATTCAGTTTAGTTTTTGCTTATTGTGTCACCAAGGGCTTCCTGATCTACTCTGGGCTACATCCCTGAGTGGCAGGACACAGCACACAGGCAGTAAGTTCTTCTCTTTTATTTTCATGTACAGTCTCACATGGAGACTAGCCTTCACAATTCCTCCATCTCCTTTACTGTCTACGCATGAATATTGCATTCTATTTGCCATGTTATGAAGATTCTTTATATATTTTAACATACACTTCTTTTAATAGCTCAAGCTAAGCTCTCAGGTATTTAAAATTCAGTTACAGTTTCTGACACATCTGTCTCTAATGAGAAAAACAAAGGTATCCAAACACTTTTTTAAATAATGGAAAAGCATACTATTGATCACAAGATGAAGTTTTCTTTATCTCAGGAAAATCACTGGAAAACATCCAAGGTTGGATAAGGCTCTTCTATAGGTGGGTAGTGCATAGATGATGGCATAGCTGTAGAGGTGGGTAGCAAAATGTGAACTAAAATATATGTAAAAAGAAAATGTGCCTTGAGGTGGTCTAGAAAATATTACAGACAAGAAAACATAGTGGGACCTTGAGGAGCTCATGTGAGGACAAGCAAACACAATATGGCATTGCCTAAATACTAGCAGTCCTACTTTATCCTGGACCATACACCTAATTCCTTGGTTTTAAGAGATCGATTTCTCAGTGAGACAAAGATGTTTATTTTTGCAAAGGAAAACATCCAGAGGAGAAAAATCCAGTCTTTCTTTACCAAAACACTGTATTTGAAATTTATCAAATGTAAGATGGTCATAATATTCAGTGGGCCATAAAAAAGGTAGGAGTCAAAGGAAAGATGGAGGCTCAAGGGAAACTGGAAATAATTCTCCAGTAATTAAAAAAAGGTTAAGATACTGAGAGAGAAAATCTGTGATCCTGGTAAGTAAAATAAAAATGCCTCTCTTCCCATAGGAATCATCTGAGGTTCAACATCAGGGATTTGTGAAAGAAGAGGAACAGTTCAGAAGTATAATAGGTTAGAACTACACCTACTTTAGGGTGTGCAATATAAGCATCAGATAGGAGAAACAAGGGACCCCTAAGTTTCCTCACGTGCAATTCCATCATAAACTAGAGCATGATAAGGAAGGAATATGGAAGCATGTGAGAGAATTTTTCTTTAACTTGTACTTCTAATTAAGCAATTCTTTGATTTTTTTTCCTTAATTGAAAGCCATTCCTTTACTTATCGTTGGATAACAAAGTACTCCAAAACATTGTGGGTTAAAATAACAATAATAATGTTACTTCATCTCACAGTTTCCATGGGTCAGGAATCCAGGTACAACTCAGATGTCTGGCTCAGTGACTCTCATGTAGTTACAATCAGGTGGCGGTTGAACCTTGAAGTGGGGGAAGCTGGAGCAGCTAACCAGGAATCTCTTTCTTTCAAAGCAGTCTCAAGTCATTTGGTGTATAGGCTCATGTGGTTTTTCCATGTTAGCTATTGGGATTCCTCACAGCTTGGTGGCCTCAGAAGGCTTGGCCCACTTATGTGTTGACAGAATGCTTCAAGTGTTAGAATCCCATTGGATCAGGCAGAAAGCAGCATCACTCTTTATGGCCTGGCCTCAGAAATCACACAGCCTCCCTTCCACCACACTCTTTTGGTTATAGCCAAGCCAGGAGCCCTCGATGATGGCAGAATATCTAGGTCACATTCTAGAAGTGCATATAGGATGGAGATATTGTTGTGGTTATATTTGGAAAATCTACTGCATAGGCAAATGAAAACCAGACATACCATAAAGTGCTGCATGCATATTACTGGTATGGATATGACTGGTATTGTTGCCACTATGCTCCTGTAAACCAGATGCTGTTGCATGGCTGACACCAAAAACAATTCTCCATGACCACTTAGATTTTGTATCACTGCCTCCCAATTCAAAGGTTGGGTCAAATTCATCTACTTAATTTCAGATGCTCAAGTATTAGTCTAAGAGAGGCTAAAAAGTGATTAGCTTGTCTTTAACCTTCAATGATGCAAGGTGATTTATAACTCCCATCAGTTCCAAGACTCACAGCATAATGTGGGTCATTAACTAAATATTCTCGAATAAAGAGGTATTCCTAGGTGGGGCAGCCAAGAAAATTTCTACTTCACAAAGTACATTATTCCTACAGTAAATGGACACAGAAAAAGGAGGATTGTATAAATCTGGCAGTGGTTTATGAAAATTCAAATACAACATCTCTATAAGGTAGACCTGAGCAAAACATATATAACTACATACAAACTGTTATATATAGTTACACACACATATTATTTTAATTCAGCCTCTTAAAAATATTGATACAGAGTTTTTAAATCTTCCAAGTGACTTGAAGAAAGTCAGACAATATAGAAAAGATATGCCCTAGTGAATTTGTCTAAATTATTAGCATAAAATCAAGTTTAAGTAGAAAATCTATTAGTATTTTCTTGATAATTTATAGACTACATACACATGCATATTTGCCTATATGTATATACACATAATTGAATATTTATAAATGTATATTCACATGTATAAATGTAGACTATTTTTATATATTCCATGTGATTTAACTGCTTTTAAAATATTCATTAAGGAATGGCTATAAAACAAATATATAAATAAAATGTCACACACAATAACACAAAATTTAATACAAAAAGACAATTCTTTTTGTTCTAGCTTGTTCTGTTATGAATGCTGTTTCAGCTGCTTATCCCATTACTTTAAAAACCATTTTATTAGCAAATATGTTTCTAACTACACTGAGCCTGTAACTACAAAAAAACAAAAAACAAAAACAAAAACAAAAAAACAGAAATAACACTCACTGCTTTCTGAATTGAGGTTTTTTAATTATTTAAATTCCAATAAGACATTTTTATATAAATCATTGCTATCTTACGAATGTCATTTATATTAACTCATTTTTAAGTGGTCCTCAGCTACTATTTGGTGGTTGGACCTTTGAAGTGTGTTCATAAATCTTTAGATTAATAATGAATGCTATAAGGCAAATTTGTAAATGAAACATTATGTTCCTCACTCTCTGTGGAAAACCATTTTTCTGCGATACTTTCAAAATCTATCTTTAAGATCCCCCATTGTACACATCCAACATAGCTAATCACTTATAATAATGGCTGCTTCTGAACATTTAACCTGCTGACATACCGATGCATCTTAACACAATAATATGGCAAAATTCCTTGACCTAGAATCATTTAATGATTTACACAGAAACATATGTGTGCATACATATCCCCAATGAGTTATGTAAACTCAAATAAGGGTAGGGGCCATAGTTGTTTTGTTTATCACATATGCAAAATTTTTTCACATTCCCTAGAACAAAGAAGGCACTCCAAAATTATTTCTTGAATTAATGACTAGATAAATTAAAGATCAATTAAGTGACAAGACTATAGAGCTAGGGGCATGATTGCTTTCTTGAGACTTTCAAATTATGAAGTTCTACTTTTCCTTTTTAAAGCTGCATCAAAGCTTTCAAGCTAAAATTTTAACTCTGTTGTTCAAAACCAAAACCTGGCCATCCGTTTATGCAATTTGGGAAGGGAAAGCACAGAAAGCATGTTTCTTCCTGGGTAAATATTCTGACGTCTATATTTCTTTTCCTCATCCTTCTTATCATTGTCCATCCCACACACACCTCCCATAAACCATCCTGCTCTTTGCTCAGGCTTCCCTAATTTAATATATAGCAAACCTATCCTTAAAGAGGTCCTTTCTAACTCTTCTTTAATCTCTCAGGAATCCTATCTGGTAGATTTCTAAAACATATATCCATAATGTTCCCACTTACGCAGGATTTTTTTACTGACACCACCCTGGTCTGAGTCAACATAGTTTCTTACCTGGATTGTTGCAATATTTACCCAGCATGCCTCCCTTCTGGTCCCTTTACCCCAACCAAACTATTCTCCCCAGTTTGACCCCAGAACCCTGAGATCATGACCTGAGCCAAAGTCAGATGCTTAACTGACTGAGCCACCCAGGTGCCCTGGATGACCTTTTTAAAGTATGTATCAGAACATATTGAACCACAAAATCTCTCAGTAATTTCTCTCATCATATTAAGGATAAACCCAATATCTTTCTGACAGTTTTCTAGACCTTCTGTGATCTGGTCCCACTTATGCCTCACTTCACTTCCCAAGTTCTTCAGATGTCACATTTCAGGTAGGACTTTCCCAGCTACTCTGCTGAATATGGCATACTTTGCCTGATATATTGTTTCTTTTCTTTGCCTTATCTTTCTCCCGGCACTCCTATGACCTAGAACCCATTATATTTGACTTATTTGATATTTTTATTACATTGCACTAGAATCTATGGTCCATGAAGGCAGAATTTTTTGTTTATTTTTCTCACTGAACTCCAACACCTAAATAGTGGAGACACTCTAAAAATCTTTAGTGCATAAATGAGTGAGTGTTCTAGTTCACCAGCACCCCTCTTTTACCTTTGGTGCTTTATTTTTGTGTCTTTCCTTCATGAGCTTCACAGAGGCTAAAATGAACAAGAACTGAATCCTCTGAGAACACAAGTCATATCTCTGTTTTTCCATTACTCTTATTTCCATAGAACATTAGAGAGATCTGGAGACCAAATTAATAATGGTTAATATAGTTATGAAGCACTTTTAGGTGGTAGAAAGCTGCATTGTGACATCCCTTATATTAACTTAAAATGTCTATAAACCTATATAAACCCAATGAGGTAGCTACTTTAATTATTCCAATTTCATTAGTTAAAAAAAAATCTGAAAATGGTTAGGTAACCTGCACAGCCATATATTCCGTGTGTTTGAATCCAAAGACTTCAACTGCAGAGCTTTTGTTCTTCAATTCAACACTGTAGCACCCTCTCACTGCTCCAGCCTGCTGTGCTCTAGTCATTAGGCAAACACTCTTTTATTCTGTCTTTCCGGTTTCTGTTCTCCTTTCTTATTATGGGTTACTATGGTTTCCTTGGCTTCCTTTGGCTTCCACCATTTAAGAGCTACAATTTTATTTGAGCTTGGAGTAGATAAGGGGGGAAAAAAAACAACCTTCAATTGATTGGATTCTAAGCCACTTAGTTCTGCTTAATTTGGATGACAGAATCTCCCCTTGTGGTCTACCCAAATCCAACAGATTTTGATATCAGAATTTGACATGGAAGCCCCAGCCAGCAACAAAGAGGTATTTGTTAGGTTTCTATTGTATGCATACACTGCCTTCCAGAACTTGTGGGCAAGGGAGATTGGGAATGGAAAAGAGATTTAAGATGCTTGGGAACCCAAGTATGTGCTTGATTTGTTCTTCTTGTGAGGCTATGTCCAAAAGGTAATAAATAAATAATTGCCCTTCAAAAATAAAATCAAAATGAGAAACTGCCAGTTTTAGTGGTTATAAATTCATTTTAGATTATATAAGAATATATATAAGAATAGCAGCACGTTTTACCCAATGAAACAGTAGTTACTACAGTTTTAGTGTCTTCTATTCAGTGCTGGACAATTTGTAAATTATAATCATGCAACCAGAAACTTAAAATTGACTATGTATCCTTACCATCACTTTCTACTAGTCCAGGAAATAACACATACGATAGATCATTAAGTAGCATGGAAAAAAAATATCTTAAAGGATATTGTTATGCCCGAGTTTTCGCACCTGAGAGACCACCAAGGAGCCAACACTGATGTAATCACATGAGGGTTTATTTGACAAGCTTAAGCTTGGGCCCAAGTATACCCAACACAGCAGAGTAGGGACTTGGACCCCGAGGTGATATGCTTAAGCTTGGGCCCAAGTATACCCGATGCAGCAGAGTAGGGACTTGGACCCCGAAACAGATTACAGTCAGAGTTTTTAAAGGCAGAGTAGGGGTGGACTTGGCGGTGGTTGAGGACAAAGGGGATGATGTAAGTCTCTAAGGAATTTTGTAAGCAAGGTCTCCAGGACCTTGAGGGGCTAGCTATTGTTGGGAGAAAGGTTATTTATTACCAATAATAAAAGTCTTCTCATGAGACCCTTTAGATGTATATCAGTGGGTCATATACTTGGGAATGATTCTTGACACTATCTTGGAGGTTTAGAGATAAAGGAATTGTTAAAGTAGACTTACAGAATCCTGGTCGGACCTGTTGGGGTAGGGGTTTGGTCAGACTAGGATTGTCCTTAGCAAAATCTCAAGGTAAGGGCAGTTGAGGCCCCAGGGGAGAGCCACTCTGTCTGTTTCAAGGGCTTTTCAGTAGGTAAGAAATTTTAATGATTTTCTTTTGCCCCTGTGTCCCACTTCAGATATTACACAGTTGAAGTTTTGCAGAATGTTCTTTGAAAGATCAAGAATGACACAGATGGGACGCCTGGGTGGCTCAGTTGGTTGAGCAGCTGCCTTCGGCTCAGGTCATGATCCCGCCGTCCTGGGATCGAGTCCCACATCGGGCTCTTGCTCGGTAGGGAGCCTGCTTCTCCCTCTGCCTCTACCTGCCACTCTGTCTGCCTGTGCTCACTCGTTCTCTCTCCCTCCCTCTGAAAAATAAATAAATTAAAAAAAAAAAAAAGAATGACACAGATATGTATAGTTAGTGGTAATGTTAGTACAGTGGTTGTAATAATAAATGTTGTTAGCATGACATAGAATTTAATATATTCCAGGAACTTTGGTGTTTCATATTGAGTAACCCATGTAAGATTCAAAGGATCTATAAGATCCTTTTACTATCTTCCATATTATACAGATGAAAAAAACTGAGTTATAAAAAACTTAACCAAAGGCACAGAGCTAGTAAAAGGAGAAGTCCAGTCTTAAAATGAGGAAACCAGCTTCTGAGCCTGTGATCTTTACCAGTACATGATATTACTTTTACAGGAAAAAAAAAAAAAAAAAAGGTTTATCTAGAACTAAAGAAATAGAATTAGTGAGAATTTAGTAATTTCATTAGAAACCTAGATCTAGTTGTAGGTGAAGATACTGGGAATTCTCAGCAAGTTATTTAAAAAATGCAATTTAAGAAACTAGCCCTTCTAATCTAGATTGTGTGGTTCACACAGTGGAAGAGCAACCAAAGTTTGCACAAATAAATAACTTCATTAAAAAAATGCACAGTTGGGGCACCTGGGTGGCTCAGTGGGTTAAAGCCCCAGGTCATGATCGAGCCCCGCATCGGGCTCTCTGCTCCGCGGAGATCCTGCTTCCTCCTCTCTCTCTGCCTGCCTCTCTGCCTACTTGTGATCTCTGTCTGTCAAATAAATAAATAAAATCTTTAAAAAAAATGCACAGCTGAGAAAAATCCATCTTTTCTAGCCATATATGGAAAGAATATCCATTATTTCCTTTTAAAGAATAATTAAAATAAATACCAGAGGAGCACCTGAGTGGTTCAGTGGGTTAAAGCCTCTGCCTTCGGCTCAGGTCATGATCCCAAGGTCCTGGGATCGAGCCCCGCATCGGGCTCTCTACTCCGTGGGGAGCCTGCTTCCTCCTCTCTCTGCCTGCTTCTCTGCCTGCTTGTGATCTCTGTATGTCAAATAAATAAATAAAATCTTTAAAAAAAATAAAATAAAATAAAATAAATACCAGAACTTTGTCATACTTTATTATATCACATATAATGTAAAATTTTGTTGTGTTTTTCAGAAATTATATCTACATCACTCTAGAATGGTTTGGATCATTATTAGTTAATCTTGTATTAAATCTAATGTTAATATGCATCCATACACCAAATGTTGCTAATTAAATGCATGAAAGGGTGCCTATATGGATTTTTTAAATGTAGAAAAACACTGCAAGAAAGCCAATCAAAATAAATGGTGATTTTGTATTAGTCACTAGAGATAAAATGAAAAACAAGAAAATCTATTTGCATAATGGAAAATACATTTAACCGTCCTCATAGGTATCGCTTCTGTCTAAATAGACAATCTATTCAGATATGCAGCATAATGTACTGGCATGGCAACCAGTCTTTATGATGCATCTCCACTCCAGAATGTTTTGCTTCTCATTTTTGGAGTAATATTCACACAACCTTATAATTCCTATGGAACATTGCTTCCTGTGTAAAGCTTTATCATCTGTCAACTATCATCTATCTATCATTTATTTTTCAGTCTTATCACTAAATTTTTCAGCCTTATTACCATAGTTTTGGTATAAATTCTTAACTTTTTTGACTTTAACTCAGCTTTGATCCCTCACAGTTTGTTGTTCCTATTTGAGATGAAGGAATGCCTCATCCTCTCTAGATGTCCAAATTTTCTTCTCGGGAGAAGAGAAATTCTCTAACTTCTCCCTACCAAATCTGTCCTTATCCTCCTTTGAGGTTCACATTTCATCATTTTCTCTTATGTCAACTGAGCTTTAGAACCCCCAACAGTTTATTAGAATCATTGCTTATTTTATATTCCTTCCAATCTATTTAGTAACTCTTAATGAGCTCTGATATATTAGAAAGTTGAGAATTTTTCCACAAGGTCTTTCTTGTTCTTATCAAGATCAGCCAAAAGTCTTGCATCTAGTAAATACATAACTTGCTTCTGTAAGGATGATCAAAATAGCACACTACCATCAAGTCATGTGGGCTGATCAGTAAGTAAGGTGCACTTTGACTATGGTTCAGATACTAAGTGCACAGACTATTACTCCCTGGCCTTTACTCTGTAACTACCTAAGATAATGAAATCAAACATCTATTGTGGCCTTAACTTAGAAGGTTAAATAATCATTCTCCTTTTAGTACCCTAAAAACTTTCCTTCCATTTTCCAGAAAGTCATATTTTATTGTTTTTTAACAAACAAAAGAAAATAAAAACAGTAAGCTAGATATGGAGCATAGATTCCAGAATATGCATATATAAGTAGTTACTACAAATTATTTAAAAAGATAGAATTAGTTATGTCAAAATATTTCAACTATATTTTAATATTTAAACATATTTCAACTATATTTTAATATTTGAAATATAATTTCTTTTTAAAAATTTATAGATTGCTATATAAATGAACTAAGTTACCCATTTGTAAAATTGTTCCTATCTGTACTTATAAGTTTTATAATAATGTTGAAGCTTATATAAAAATAAGGGTAAATTCATATAAAATGATTTCCAAAATTACTATAATTGATTAATTAGAAATCATATGTTGTTATAACTTTATTGATTAATTAATTGTTTCAGATAAATATTCATGAGTGGGATGTGGGATTTCTGCATTGTATGATAATTATATATCTTTATAAAAGGAAAAAGAACTGAAACACTAATTTCCAAAGTGCCTGTGTCATTTTGTACTACTAACAACAATATATTAAATTATTGTTTCATATTCTCCTTTGGCATCATCAGTATTTAATTCTAGCCATTCTAATAGTTGTAGAGTGGTTTAAACTTGCATTTCTTTAATAACTAATGATTTTAAGCATCTTTAAAATAGCTATTTGCCATTTATAAGTCTTTTGGTGCATATAGTAAAATTTTTACCCATTTAACAAGTGAATCCTTTTAAAATTAATTTTAAGATTTTTTAGAACTTCTTTTGCATACAAGCCTTTTTGAGATTTATGTTTCAACAATGAATTTTACTTTGTGTCTTTCCTTTTTACTTTCCTTTAAGATTGTATTTTGAAGGTCAAAAGTTTTAATTTTTCTTTTTTCATCCTTCCTTCCCCAATTCAAGCTAGAGTATAGACATGTAGTTCTCACAAAGGTAGTGTTAAAGAAGAAAAGCGGAGTTTCAACAATCAAAAGATGCAAACAAGGAATTTGGAAACCATTTCCCCCTAGCCTTGGATTTTCTAAATTTTCTACCAGGTAGGAAAGCAAAGAGTAGATTCTTCTCCCCTCCAAACCACATGAATTAACTCCATGCCACTTGTCAGGGTTCAGGTCACCAGTCACAGGTCAGAGTATTTTATGTCTACTCCAGCTCCTCCCTCCCAGTTCAAGGCATGTCCTTTTGTTAAAAACTTTATAGTTCTTTGTTCCTTCCCCCATCTTTTAAAGGAAAATGATCTGTTTTAATTTTGAATTTACTATCATGATTCTTTTGTAAATATCTGTCTTCCCACACTAAGGTGCAATTTTCATAAGTGCAGGAATAATACTGATTTTTATTCTGTTTATCCTCAGTGACTGGAGCTGTACATGTCATGTTGCCTCTGTTTAAAAATATCTGTATACCAAATGTTTGTAGATAGCTCGGTCTGCCATGAAGCTGCACCATCTTCTGTGAGTTAGTACATATATAGAATGATCTGAATTAGATGTGCACTATAAATTAGATGTACAATAAAATCTACATTTCTTATTGTCTGTTACTGATCTCTTGCTTTTGGGTTCTCAGGTCTGCTTACTATGGGTTAAGCCTGAGCTTATACAGTACACTGAATTTGAGTCTCATTTAGCAAATGTTTAGTCAGTTCAAAGTTCTGACTCCCTCTTCTGGCTGTTGCTGCCACCTCAAGATTTTCCCTCCATTTCCATTTTCCCAGGTTGGATACAAGGGCGGCTGTAACCATGTTGGTGTCTAGGCTATAGGCCTTTTCAGACACATGATGTATTCTGCCAGGCCTCCCTGAAATGACTACCAATTGCCAAGTCAAGGTTCATTCAGGGACTGCAAGGTGTGACTGGTAATACTTTACTTTTTAGAAAGGGACATCCTGGCTCTATTATACTGGGAAGATGGTATCAAATGCTCTGCTGTTAATTGCTATGTGTGTTATAACAGAATTCAAGATTATTCTTTCTTTCTTAGTGCAATTTAAAACTGAAGAGGGTTTTTTTTAATATACTATAAAAACTTAATTTGTAGAACATATACAAGGGAGGTAAACACTGATTTAAAAATAATTGTTTTAATAAAAACAGTTGCAATATGAAATGTAGGTGGGTATATTTATATAAATGTAAAATACTAATTGCAATAAAAGAAAAAATGTATCTTTTTTCTTTAGAATATTTTAGGACTTGTAAAATATAGATTCAGATTGAAATGTAAGTATAAACCCAGGTATAGATTTGTTTTTAATGAATTCCTTTGGATACTACTCATCACAGTATTGTATATTTTACAGCATGATAATTAGAAAAATCATAGCATTATTATATACAGGTTGACATATAGGAATTATGATAAGAATAAATAAAGTTAGATCAACTGTACTTCTTATACAACTTTAGTGAGCATCATTTTCATTGCATTCTACATGAATGCTTTTTTAGAGCACAGTTCCAGAGTACAGTGTGAGTAGTGCCCTTAGGAGTAATACAACTCAGCAGCCCTGGACGAAATAAGCTGCTGTACATCTGTCTTGATATGCCCAAGTAACTAATTCCTAAGGGAAGAGTTGCTTTCCAAATAACCCATCTCATCTGGGTCACCTCCTTCAAAAATCCAGGAGAGAGCTGATGTTGTCTGAGATTAGTACAGAATAATAAGAGCAAGAAATTGGCAAGTATGAAGTTTTACAAAGGACCTTAAACAAACAAATAAAAACAGAAGGTATACAGGACTGTATGTTTATAAAGATATATAGATCAAGAGCTAATAACAATAAATTTCAGAACATAAACATCTATCATCATGAGAACGCAAACTCAGGAAAATATATTCAAATATTTGGAAAAATGGAACATTAAGGAACTTCTTGGTTTTAAAACTTTAGGTAAAACTAGATTTCAAACTCTAACTGCTTATCCTTTTTTCAGAAAGAACAATAGTAAAACAAATATAATTATAAAGACTGAAATTATCTCTATAGTTAAGTTGATTTTCACATTTTAATTACATTACACATTATACAATAGGAATCGAGAACAATGTATTTTTTAAACTCAACTGATATAATGAAAATAAAATGATCATCCCTGACTATCCATAAACATTCTTCTCTTAAGTCAATTCTGAGGTCATATTTAAAGTCTATATTCCTCTAAAGACTTTCATTTTCTTTTATTTTTTATTAAGACTAGAAAATATGGTTTCTTGGGCCTTTTTTGTGTGGCTTAGTCGGTTAAGCATGTGCCTTTGGCTCAAGTCATGATCTCAGGGTCCAGGGACCCAGTCCCATGAGCCTGGGTTGGGCTCCCTGCTCAGCAGGGAGTCTGCCTCTCTCTTTCCCTCTCCCTCCTCATACTCCACCCCCCACCATCTCTCATACTCTCTCTTTCTCTCAAATAAATAAATAAAATCTTTAAAAATATATGGTTTCTTTTTTTAGATTAAGCCGATTTTCTTGCTGAGTAATATTTCCCTTCTTTTTTATTTTTATTTTCTGTAATATTCTAAGTATTCTGAGTGAATGAACCCAGACTAAATCTAAATTATATTAGAAAAGCACTTGATTGCTTTTAACAAGTGATAAATACAATTACACTCAAATAATTCAGATAGCATTTGAAGAACACAATTGTTTCATTTTCAGACTATTTAACTCTAATTATTGGAAGATGACCAAGCACCTTTATAATTAGTATCCAAATCTAAAATCACTATTTATAATGAATTATATTATCATTATTAATGATGGACAGCTCCAGTGATTCATACTGCTATTTAGGCAATTGTTAATTCCTGTTGCTGATAATCAAATGGGGATGATGATGCTAATGAACATCTTTCAGAAAGGCATGCTTCACTCTGAGTAGATAAATGCAGAATACGACATTGATGATATTCCCCTCATGCCTCAAGGTTTTTATAAGCAATTCCAAAAATTAAAGGGGCTAGTTTAGATCATCTTCCATCTTCAATCTACTGTTTTCATTAAATTATTCTTCAAATTATTCTTCTTTAAATAGAATCATCATAATAGCACTCATTGATAATCTGTATATGATAATGGCTAATAATTATTGAATACTTCTGTATTCAGAGCTAGGCTCTGTTGAATCACTTTAGAGTTATTAACTCCTTTAAACTTTATAAGAAGCCTATGAGAGGAATAACTGTTGTTCACCAGTGACAGATAAAGCAGCAGGCACAGAGATTTCCTCTCTACTCCTTACTATACTATTCTATACTCTATTCTGTACTGCCTCTTCAACTGGAAAAACATCTTCATGAATGAATTATAAATGAATTGCAATTAGAAATGACTGGTAACTTTAGAAATAAATTGAGCAAAATTTAAATGATGGTGGTTTTCCTCTCTGTTTTTCCAGGCTAATCCTTCTATTGTCCAAATACAACCTCCTGGGTACCTGTACACCCAAAACATAAGACCTCAGCACAAAGAATAATACTGAAATCATGAAAAAGAGATATGCAATTAGGAGAAATCACACTTTAAATTCATAACTACTGTATGGTAGTTCTGCTTAGTTATAACTTTGGGGACGGGCAGTTAAAATGAAGTATTAGAAGTCTTCCAATCAAGTTATTTTGCAATTAGTTCAATTTTATCTCCTTATTCTTTTAGACAAATATTAATCACAATTAAGCCAGGTGGAGGGTCCGTGATAACATAACCATAACCATTTCAATCTCTACATCAGGGATTATCTAACATTTTATGTTAGAAAACCATTTTAGAATATAGTTCTATTTCTAGAAAAATACATACTCATATTTAGAAGCACATATTTATATAATTCCCAGAGGTCACACATATTTTTCTGAAGACCATCCATGTCTCCTTAACGTATAAAACAAGTGCTTTTGCCCTAAGCTTTTGAACAC